>VZTN01012422.1:1227574-1303554 GCA_013400515.1 Erpornis zantholeuca
GGGACAAGGGGGTTGCGGGCGCTGCGCGGCGAGTCCTGCAGAGGGGGATCGGGCGCCGGCCGGCGGCTGCGGCATCGCCGGGAGCGCGGCCGGACCTCTGCCCTTCTCACTGGTGTGAGGAGCAGGCTCGGGACCGTGCTGCCAAGCGGCAGTGTCGAGCCTGCCCCTCCTTCTCCGCACCAGCCTCCCGCGTGTCAGACATCCAGAGGGGCCTGTGCAGGCAGGAGAGGTGTGCGGTCGCAGCAGAGAGAGCCAGTTGTGTCCTGGCTGCGCCAAAAGAAATGTGGCCAGCAGGTCAAGGGAGGTGATCCTGCCCTCTACTCCTCTCTGGTGACACTCCGTCTGGAGTGCTGCATCCAGGTCTGGGACCCCCAATATATGAAGGACATGGACCTTTTGGAGCAGGTCCGAGATGACGGTGATGAAGATAATCAGAGGGCTGGAGCATCTGTCCTGTGAAGACAAGCTGAGAGAAGTGGGGTTGTTAGCCTGAAGAAGAGAAGGCTCCCTGGAGATCTTATAGTCCCAGTACCTAATGGGAGCCTACAGGAAAGCTGGAGAGGGACTTTTCACAGGGACATGTAGCGATAGGACAAGGGGGAATGGCTTTACAATGAAGGAGGTCAGGGTTAGATTAGATATTAGGAAGAAATTGTTCACTGTGAGGATGGTGAGGCACTGGCACAGGTTGCCCAAATATGTTGTAGCTGCCCTATCTCTGGCAGCATTCAAGGCCAGGCTGGATGGAGCTTTGAGCAATCTGATCTAGTGGAACCTGTGGGGGGGTTGTCATTAGATGTTTTTGACGTCCCTTCTGACCCGAACTGCCCTGTGATTCTATGATTCTGTCATGTCAGTTTGGTTCCCTTAGTGGAAAGCACCCCTCACAAATCCAAGAGTTTGTGAGCTCTTAAACACCAGCTTCCCTGCCCATCCACCTGTCCGCTCATGTCCCACGACCCCATCCCCCCTCCACAAAGCTTTTGTTTCTTTGGTGAGAAAGTTCATGAGTATCTCTGAAGAAAGTTTTCTCACCCAAACCGCTGTGCACCTTTCTCAGCACTCCTTGTGAGAGCTGATATGCCCCAAGTGGTGATCTACTGTTGATAAGTGCGTAGGAGAGAACGGCACAGGAGTAAAAATTTCTGGGTCTAGACAGGAGCGGATGGGAGGAGGGGGCCTTCAGGTGCATTCAGATGCAGAGAAGCAAAAGGCAGCAGGCTTGGCTGAAGGTTATTTTTAAGAACAGGTTCCAACAGGCTACAGTGTCACCTGGTGTCTCCCACCCAGCCAAGCTGCTGGATCTAGATGTTCACAAGGCAGCAAACTCTTCCTGGCTGCAGTAGGGATAGTCCTTGTAGTCACATGCCAGAGTTTGGGGGGGATACCAGCACAGCTCCTTGTCTTGGTGGTCTCACAGGCAGCGTGACAAGGCGGGGGCAAAAGATGAGGCACTCACACTGGAAAAGCTGCTGATGGGGAGAGGGGCAGCCTGGGTGATGCTGCCTTAGCTGTGAGGCATCTCCAGCTGATGCAGCTTGTGAGCCAGTGTGTGATACTCTCCCTGCTCAGCTGTGTCACACGTGGTCTGGTGGAGGGTACTGGGAAGTGGGAGACAAGCTCACACATTTTTGCTCAGTATCAGAGGCTGCCAGGTCTAGCAACAGCTTTGCTCAAGCAATGAGTGCAGGTGAAAGGCTCTTCCAGCTGCTCCTCAGCCACGTGGCATTTCAGCAATGCACAGCAAAAAAAAAAAAAAAAAGTAGAGTCTTTGCCAGGCCTTGATCTTTGTGTGAGACAGGCCAGGCCGCCAAGCAGCACACAGCAGAAATCCCTGCTGGCAGAAGTGCCTTCAAACTCAGCAGCAGCCTGCATAAAGCCAGGAAACGTGTCATTTCTGCTCAGTCCAGGCCCCACATGGGCAGAAGTCTCAAGAGAAATGCAGCCATGCAGCTGACACCTAATAGGCCTGCCCATCCTTAGAGACGTAGAAAGTATTCTAAGCCAATAATTTCGTGCCATGTCGGTGCTCTTGAGTAACAAGGGCTGGCTGTTACACAAGCACTGTGCACAGACATGGAGTCCACAGGCTGGAAAAGATTCATCTAATCACAGAATCACAGAATAGTTTGGGTTTGAAGGGACCTTTAAAGGTCATCTATTCTTCCCAACCTCCTCTGCTGCCTGGCCAGAGATGATCAGTGATCCTGGTGCAGCAGAGTGACAGCTGCTGTTACAGGATAACCTGAGGGCACCACAAATTAGTGAAGCTAAAAACCACACTGCCACCTGTCCTTGTCTCAGGTGTACCCCTCCCTATTTACAGGTCCTTGGGAGGGCAAGGCAAAAGTACCCAGGAGCAGTCGGGCTGTGATGGAGAGGAGGCAAGTGCAGAGCAGTGTTGCTCATCCCTTCCCAGCTCTTCAAAGACATGTGAGCTCTCTTTCCAAGGGTAGCAACAGCAGTAGCCAAAAGCCTGAACTTTGCTTCCAGAAGGAATCAGCTGTTGCACTTAGCAAATTGTGATGCTGTGCAGGGTGGGTGGAAGAAGGGAGGGAAGAAGGGAGAGAGGGAGGGAGAGCCAAGGCTGACACGGGCCAGAGCAGGAGGGGAGGCACTCACAAAGGCCTTAGAGGCAGGATGGAAAAGACAGTAATTACATAAGAGCACTTGGCGAGCATCTGGCTGGAGTCAGCTGGGCCCCGCCGGCCCTCCCTCCCTCCCGCGCTGCTAACCAGGAGCAGCTGAGGATACAGGATACAGATAACTCAGCGCGGGACCCCTCCGGAGGGGAGCGGAGGTAAGAGGTGCTCTGCTCCCCCTCCCGGCTTGCGATGCTCTTGAAGAGCAGGGGTAGAGGAGTGGGGAGCAGGGGCAAGGAAAGGCAGCTGTTGTGGGAGAGATGCAGTCAGGAAGGGGAAGAGAAGGGGTTCTTCCTCTGCCTCTTGGTGCAAATGGTACCTTTGCTACGGAGGTTTGGTGAGGCAGGAGCTGTGAAGGGAGAGTGTTTGTGCGTGGGTGTGTGTGTGTATGTGCGACAGGGCGGATGATCCACGTGTGCCACAGGGGAGCTGAGCTGTGCACAGGGGCTAGAGAGGGGAGAAAACATCAATTCCTTCTCCATCCCTGTGGTAGAGAGGGGTAATAAGATGGATGCAGCCACAGAGGTAGGGAGAGGCTTGGTCCCCCTACTTGGCCAGTGTTGTGCTGAGTCCAGGAAAAGGGAGGAAATGGAGGAGGAGGAGGAAGCAGCTGCTTTTGAGCAGGGATCGCTGCAGTATAATCTGGACAGTGCTTCCCTGGGCTGCCTCCAAGGCAAAGTGTGTGATGAGGGAAAGGGAAGATTGTTGGGCACACAAGGTGCCCTCAGGCTTGGACAACACTTTAAAGCATGGCTGGCACAGGTTTACTGGATAGAATTCTCAAAATCTCCTGCGAATGTGGCTGCCCTGGCAGGACATTGCTGGTACACACCGTTCCCTTTGGAGAGGAGAGCAATAATGCCCTAGCAAAATTGTCTCTACTGGCATGAACTTCTGCCCAGCTGGGCAATGCCAGCAGGGCAAGTCTTTGTTTGCTGGCTCCTGGCAGGTCTCTATTCAGCCCAGATGAGACATTGAATACAAAGTCCAGCATGCTCCCCACTGTGAGCTGTTCTTGCAGTCAGATGAGACACAGGCAGAGGCTCCAGCTGATGAGGTCCCCCATGAAGAACATCTGCTTGGCTGTGAGCAACTCAGGAGTGCAGATGGAAATGTGGGACAAAAACGAGGACAATTGCCTCCCTGCTACCTGTTTCCCTTAGAAGAGGCCAGGCATAAGGCCAAGAACTGCAAAAGTGGGTAATGTCATGTTTGGAAATAAGCCAGGCAGGAAAACCTGAGAGAGGCACTGCAGTAGCTTTTTTGGGACAGAGAGGAACTTTGTCTTCATTGTCAGTCTCTAAGTTTTCATGCACACCAGAAAATTTATTTGCCTTTAATAGTACTGTCAGCTGCCAAAATTCCCACCAGCAGGAGCTAGGAGTAGACAACAAAACTGCTCACAAAGCCTCACTTCTATCAGCTGGTGAGGCTCCATCAGCAAGAAGTATTACCCTAACCTTTCCCCCCTCACTCATGTCCCAAAAGGGGAAACTGAGGCACGGACAGACATGGGCAGCTTGCAGTGGATTTCATTGCACGTCAGTGCTGGAGGCTGGTGAGGAGCTCATGTGCTCAGCAGTGAATTTCTCTGTCCTCCTCCTGCCCCAGCTGGGAGGCACGCTCACTCCATGTTCATTGAGCTCCAGGCTGACAGGCAGCCTGAGAATATCTCCAGCCCTCCCAGCCCCCATTCCTCCCTTCCCCCCAGCTCACAGTACATATTTTCCCAGAGTTTTCCGCTTGCTTCTCCAGTGGTTCTGGGGTCCTGCCAAGCGCCAGCCACTCTCTGGGAAGCGGGGCCTCCCATTCCTAAACCAAACAAATGGGAGAAGGGAAACGGGAAAAAAAAAGTCCCGGCACACGTAGACACGCTCAAAACCCTATTCCCCTCAGAAACCTTGGAGCCTTCTGCAGCTCCTCTTGGAAATTGCAGGAGACACAGTGCTGACTTGGCATTTCTGACCCCTGCAGAACAGAGCTATTGTCCATCCTTCCTTCTGCCCCCCAAAGATTTGTATGTGCACACACCCCCTCCATACACACCCAGGGTATAAATACCCAAGTCAGTTTTGGTGCTGGATAATCCTCTTCCCAGCAGACTCTCCAGTGTGAAAAAAGTCTCCTGTCTCTCCCACCCTGCATTCTTCTCCCCTCCAAAATGCCCTTCATTCCAATGTTCCAGTGCAGCCACATCACGCTTACCCCGAAGGCACAAGCTTGTCAGCTTGGCGCCAAGCTGGGGACAATGGTCACAGCCAGGATCTGTTTCCAGATCCCCAGTTTTGCTAGCAGGCAGCTCCCAGCAGCCAGGCTGTGCTTCAGAGCAGGCACACCCCTCCCATCCAAAATGCTCGGCCCGGGACCTAAACAGGGGACATGACCAGGGGATGACACGTGCTGGAGCACAAGGCTTGGGGCTCTGCCCAGGCAGAGGGGATGACCAGAGAGGGAAAAAACTGATGCCTCTCCCAGCTGGCAGCTGCTCCTGCTAGAAATATCATGCCTGGGGCAAGAGGCCACAGTGACGTGCAGAAAAAACAATGCAGGAGAGAATGAAAGATGAAGTTTGGGGACTATGAGTGGGTCAGGCACAGCTGGGGAGAGAGCATGGCCAAGCAAAGGACTGATGCATGGGAGATGGGACTAGCACAGAGGACTGAGGGCAGTCCTGCAGCATCCTGCCTGAAGGAAAGTCTGTCTCTTGCACCATTGCACCTTACCTTGTCCATCCTGAGACGCCAAGGGTGGGACACTGCCCTGCTGCTGTCCACCCTTTGCACAGGGCACAAGCTGTGCTGCCCGCATTTTGCTGGCTGGAAGTGAAAAGGTGGAGAAAAAAACCAGACCAACAACATGTACAAGGAAAAGGCACTTCCTAGGAAAGAGTTAAAAAGACGCTGAAACCCAAGCCGGTTTAGGATGGAGAGCACCCAAAGCCAGGGAGGGAGAAGGAGGGAGAGGAGAGGGGAGGGAGCCGGTCCAAGCCCAGCTTGCGCACCCAGCCAGCAGTGCCTGTGCCAAGAGCCGGCTTCCTTAAAGCCATGGGCTCGGGGGCCGGCCCTGCAGGCAGAGGGGAGCCGGCCTGGGAGCAGGGGCCGGGAAGCGGAGAGGGGAGCCTTCGGCCCCCGGGGTGAGCAGCTGCGCTGTGCCGGGGGCAGGCAGCGGGATGGGGCCACGGGCTGCCAGAGGGGCTTTCTCAGCTGCTTGGCGTGTCTGTCTTTCGTAAGCATACTTCTCTGCGAGCCGCAGAGCTTCACGACCTTCCCCCTCGGCAGCGAAGCAGCTCCCCTCCGGTGTGCCCGCACAGGCTGAGCTGGGGAGTTGGGGAGCCGGCCGTGCCCTTGGGAAGGTGCTGGGGTGTGCCTGAGAGCCCACTGGGCACTGCTGGGAGGGGGCCGAGCCGCCGGCACGGGTGGGACTTGGTGGGGGAAAGGAGGGGGCTGAATTCGAGTTCCGAGCCCATTGGAGAAGAGGCATCTTTGCCAAGAGATATGGGTCAGGCTCTGTCTGGGACATGGGGATTTTTGGGTTAGATTCCTATAAAGAGTTGATACACAGTGATAGGAGGGCTGGAGAATTTTTTACAACACTTCCCACAGATTGAGCAGCCTACCAGAGCATGCTTTTCCTAAGGAGCTCTTGAGGTTCGACTCAATGACCCTAGAGGTCTTTTTTAGCCTTAACAATTCTATGATCCTGTCTCCTTCCTCTATCCCAGCATGGGGACTGAATATTCTAGTGGCTTTAATGGTTTGCCTAGTCGGCATCAAGCCTTATTCCAGGGTCAGCACCGAGTCTCCACTGGCCTGGGCAGAAGGGTGTGGGGCATCCTCTTGGGCCATGTGGTTGCTACTCAGATTGCAGCCTTGAACATCCAGGGACTAGAGACATGTAAACTCCCTCCAGGACAATACCATTTCATCCCACCCCTGGCTCCAGCCACAGAAAGATATTTTATTATGATCTCTGTTCCATCCCTTATGTCCTCCCCCTTCTTTTACCTCACTCTGGCACTTCCTCGTATCTTCCCAGGTCACCATGGACATAACCTACCTGCGCCTATCCCTGACCTTCCTTTTTCTCCCTCTCGTTGTGTTTGGGGCTCCTGCAGATGAACCCAACCTCACAGAACCAGGCCCTGGTGCTTGCAAGCGCTGTTGTGACTCTTCCACAGATACCCCACCAGTCCCTCCCAGCCACCACCACTTTCCCTACCCAGTGCCAGAGGTCTGTCCCTACATCAACATCACCATTCTGAAGGGTAAGTCTTTTGCCCCGGGATGCCAAGGCTGGCTCAGGGACGGATGGCATTGCAGTGGAGGTGACAGCTGGATTGCTGGCATGCTGGTTGTGCTGACAGATCACCAGGAGCCATCCTGGAGGATTCCTGGCCACACACCGTGCCCAGGGTTTAGGTGTTTTGTGCTGCCACGAGGAGTAGCCTGGGGGGATGGAAGTCAGTGCGAGTCCCTGCCATGATGTCTGTGTCTCAGGATGCCGCCTGCTACCAGCTCTTGCTCCCTGCTGACACAGGAGTGGCAGTGACAGCCCCTCACCAGGCTGGGAGGACACATTCCTTGCCTCAGACTTATAGAGTCCTGTAGTGCCTGAGGGAAGGAACCCTCCTTATCAACTTCAAAATAAGCATGTTTGAAGGGCATTGGCACCCAGGGAGGCTAGGGAGAAACCTCCAGCTCTGTGGGTCAAATGCATTTGGGAGAAGGAGGAGGGCAAAGGGAAGCAACAGCTATTTGCAAGCACTTCCAGGCTAATCTGGGAGTGAACCTCAGCTCGTTCCACCCTGCAGTGGCTGGTTTGGCTGAGGGGAAGGGTTCCCTATTTTAGATCAGCGCCTCCCTTCAGGACTCCACTTTTAGCCTTTGCTGAGGGCAAAAGGCTGTTCCCAGCTGGATGCTGCCACTCGCTTCTTGTTGTTCTGTGGTTCATCTGGGTTAGGTGGGCAGATGCTCTCCCTTCCCTGCCCTGCCTGGAAGTAGCTGCAATTCACCAAAGCTCAGAAGGGTGGATTGAGGCCTAGACTAGAGCAGGGTATCGTAGGGGGATGTGCAATACTGTGCAGGGGATGGAGAGGAGGAAAAAAACAAGACACAAAGTTGGAATACTGTCACTTTGTGCTGCAGGCTGCTATGAGCCCCAGTTCTTCTCTGTATACACAAAGTACATTCTGGTGCTGGTGTCTCTCTGTACTGATGCATGCCCAAGTGTGTGATGGGCAGTACACACACCCAGGTTAGAACTGCAGAATTAATTATACAAGATGCCCAAAGCATGCCAGTATTGTCAAAGTGTCACCCCTCTAACTTGCAGTGCTCCATCTGCCCAGTCCAGCTTGGACTCTTTTCCCTCTGACCCATCCCATGTGACCCTCCCTAATCATATTCCCCCACAGGCATTCACGGTTCTTCCCCTTCTCCAGCCTACAGCAAGAACAGGCTGCAACCTGTGTGGGTAACTGAGTCTTAGGAGAGGTGTGTAAGAGGGCAGGGCTGTGCTGGAGGTAAAGGAGTGTGCAGGAGGAAGAAGAGGGCAAGAGCCCCAGTGGTACTTTGGACTGCTGGGCTCCCTCTGAGGCTGAAGTCTCCTTGGGACTGTTCCTGGTGCTTCCAGCAGAGCCGTATGATTTGGTGAGCAGGGGATTCATTGGGGAAGAGACTCCACTCCCTCCTGGAGCTCTGCTAGCTCCTTTCCTGTGAAGAGCAATGGTATTGTGACCCTCATAAGTGTTCCTTCTTCTGGCATTGCCCCCTCCCTGTGCAATCCTCTACCTCCCCATTAGGCTTTCTCACCACCACTTCCACATCTTCTGGTACCACACAGTAGTTGTGTCCTCTGCTTCCTCCTGCAGGAGAGAAAGGAGATCGGGGAGAGCCTGGAATGCCAGGGAAATGGGGCAAAGAAGGACCACGAGGCGAGCGGGGTGCCCAGGGCCAGAAAGGCAGCAAGGGACAGATGGGCATAGCAGGAGACCCCTGCAAGCACCAGTACGCTGCGTTCTCCGTCGGGCGCAAGAAAGCACTGCACAGCAGCGAGGGCTTCCAGGTCCTGATCTTTGACACCGTCTTCGTCAACCTCTACAGCCACTTCGACATGTTCAATGGCAAATTCTACTGCTCAGTGGGCGGACTTTACTATTTCAGCCTCAATGTCCACACCTGGAACTTCAAGGAGACCTACATGCACATCATGCACAATGAGGAAGAGGCGGTCATCCTGTATGCCCAGCCCAGTGACCGCAGCATCATGCAGAGCCAGAGCCTCATGCTGGAGCTCCAGGAAAATGATGAGATCTGGGTGAGGCTCTACAAGCGGGAGCGGGAGAATGCCATTTACAGTGACGATGTTGATGTGTACATCACCTTCAGTGGGTACTTGGTCAAGCCCAGTGCTGAGTAACTGCCTCTCTTTTTCCTTGGGGCTTCTTAGGCCTTCTCCTTTTTCCTCTCTCTCTTCCTCTCTCTCTTTTTACTGCCCGTAACCACTGCAAATCACATGGAAATGGGCCTGTCATATCTCAGGCACTGAGTGTGAAACTTGTCACACTGGCTCCCACCTCACTCTCTCTTGTAGCCAGACCTTATCTGCCCACTTTACATCATGACACTACCACCTCTTGCCCCTCACCTCATAACCCCAACTTAGGTTATTGGCTTCTTCTCAATCTGTCATGAGCTGCCTCTGGCATTTAGGGTTCTAGAGCAAGAGGAAAGCTAAAATGCTGCTCCTGGGCCTGTGTCCCTCCCTGGGACTTCATACACAAAGGACTCCTGTGGAAAGGGCTAGAAAGTCCCCACTGCAGACTCTTCTCCATCCCAACTAGACATGCCAGTTTTGCAGCCTGAAACGTGGTCTTAACATCACCTCTGATATCTGTAGTCCAGAGAGTGGACTGGGGTCTGATGGTCTCCTGTAGCACAAGGAAGATGTAGGAGCACTGAGAGAGGGTATTGGCTTTCCAAAAAGAGAACTGTTGGCATTTGAAACTGGCTTTCCTTAGACACTCTTCTGTCACAGAGCCCAGGCTGGCTGTCAAACCTAGACCTGGTGGGATTGTCCTCCTCTGTGGCCGCTCTAGCTCTTCAAAGAGATGAAGAGCGAGACACCTGCCCAGACTCTTCATGGACATCTGCCATTGACTCAGTAGAGGTGACAATTCTGTTCCCACTGGGCGTCACCAGTACAGAATGAGAGAGACAGAGAGAAAACCTTGAAAACCTCCCTCCCACACCTCCCCTGGGGGGCTACTCAGTCTTGGCTCCTCAGCTAAGGGAAGCTAGTCCAGAGAGTGAACCCAAATCTGATCTTCTTTGGCAAAGGTGCCATTTCATTGTCCTCCTGAAGGTGGTTCTCCCACACTGGTATTGAAGGACCACTGTTTCAGGGCCTAAGCTCGAGGCTGTGGGGGCAATCGCAGTTAAATCAATTCCAAACCTGGACAGGCTGCCACTTCTTTGCCTCTGTAATGGAAAAGAGATAGAGGTGAGACTACAGCACCTTGCCCAAGGGTTAAAAGCTTCCCTGCCGTACACTCTGTGCCCTTTTCTGGCAATCTCATCAGAGTAACTGAGAAAAGCATGTGGATAAAACCAACCCTCCCTCTTTTTGTCAGGTTGGAGATGTCGCACTGAGAAAGGAATGCCAGTGGTAGGGTTTTCTAGTACTGCTTGTATTGGTCTCACACTGCTCCCACTTGCATCCCTCCGGAGGGGATGCCGCAGTCCTGGGGGGAGCAGGTGAGGCTCAGCACTTTAGGAAACCTACTTCCACATGTTGTGATGCTCCCATGAACAGCACTGCCAAGACTTGCCTCTTTTTTGAGCCTCAGGGCAGGACAAGCAGGAGAAACATGAGTATTTCTCCTCTGCTCATCACTGATCATGAAATCTGCTGACTCTCCCAGGTTCTGCTGTCTCATGGTCTGTGCCTACAGGACCTGGGACTACCAGAGCTCTCCCATAAGAAATGTGCATCATTATATAAGATTAGGTCAGGTACAAACAGCCCAGGATGGAAAAGGAACAGGGACCAAAGCTAAATATTAAAATTGACCTTGAAAAAATTGCAGGGCATTTTCTCTCTTATCCTGTTTACTTACTCTCCATGCTTTTCTAAAGAAGCTGTGCAGACTGTAGTTGAGTTTCAGGAACTTTGCTCTGGATCCTCACCACCACTGTCAATGAGGCAGTGGGTATAAAAACAAAGTTTCACTAAGGCAGGGCCATTTTTTTCACAAGGAAACATGAGATGAAGGGATCATGGAAACTAAAGGAGGCTGGGTTTCTTCCTCTCCCTTAGCAGGTCAGGTGTGTGGAATTGCTCAGAGACAGGATTTCAGATAGCAGAGGAAGCAAAGAGCTGGAGGTGATGCTCAGGACCAAATCCCTTTCTCTCTTCCTCAACAGGCTGCAAACCCAGATGTAGTCTATTCACAGTGTTTAGTGCCCCATGCCTCCCTGAAGAGAAGCAAGCCTCTCTAACACTGAATATCTCCATAAACAAGCTTCCTTCTTCCTCCTTTCCTATTTGGTTGTGGAATGCTGGTGACAGGTCTCCTGTGCTACTCATGAGCAGCCAGAGGGTGCCTGATGCACGTGAGAGAGGAGAGTAAGGGGACCAAAGGGTGAGTTTAACAGGTTTCTGGTGCTAAACAAGATGGCATTCCCTTGGTGCTAAATCAGATTTCAGGAGTATTGGGTGCTTTCTGGAAGGTGTAGTAGGCTGAGTTGTGATGTACTCTGGAATTAATGGTGCTTTATGTAACAAAACCAAACAAATTCCAAGAACTTTTGTATATATATATTTTTTCATTGGTATTAAACTTTTTTCCTTGGTTGTTTTGCACTTCAATCTGTTTTTCCCTCCAAACCTATTCCTTCTAGCTCTGGTTATTGCTGGCTAGTGGGATGGAAAAGACACTGACCTGAAATTGACGGTACAAAATCTAACTCAGCTCTGAAACTTCTGGGTAATCCTTGGCAATCTTGTGTTTGTTTCCTTTGCAAAGAACCACTACCTTAAAATATTTACTGCTTGAACACTTCTAATTATGACAACCCTCTCCTTTTTTTCTGGAAAGGCTTTCAGCAAATTCAAAGAAGTATTCTTTGGAGATGACAAAAAAAGATCCTAGGACAATGGGTTACAGGAGCAGGCTTCAAGTATTTAATTACATGGAGGAAGGCTGGGTTAATGTTGGAGTTCTCTTAAGGGAGAACAGATCCTTTATCTTACAAAATTTTTAGCACATTCTTCTATCTAATACTTGATAAGCACGAGTGTTTTGTGTTTTCCCTGTGACATTTCTCTTTTCTCTGCCAAGAGCTGAAGGCCAGGAAGTACAGGGAAGGAAGGATAGTAAACTGTCGACTGGACACTTGTGCTTCCTAACACTGGAGTGAGTGGGAGTTCCAGAGTTAAGCTGGACACGCATACTTGAAAGACCTGTGTGTGATGAGAAAGGCCTGAGATTCAGGTCAGGGGTGGAAAGACAAGTGGCAATTGCCCATAAAGTTGGGGGAAAGGGCAAGATGTGAGCAGGGAGTGGAGATTTGTAAGCCTGAGTGAAAGATCTAAAAGCAGCAGAGTCCTAAGGGCAGGGAGATGCCTTTTGGGGTCTCAGTCCAAGTCAGAGAGGTACAAGGGGTTTTGTTTATCATTGTCAGACAGAGGAAACTTCTACTGAGGTAGAAGGATAGACAAAAAAACAAGATGAGGTGCCCATATAGGACCTTCTGTTTTGAGTTTAATTTGTCTTCACATAGTTTCTCTGTGGTTTGATGTGTACCAGACACTTCATTTGGCAAAGGGTGGAATACATAATCATGCACATCCCTACAGGCCTCTCTGCTCCTGTGTCAGGCCCAGGGCAAGGGCTATATATATCCTAGCAAATGCAATATTCTGTCAGGTCAGAGCCCAGCCTTCCTCCCATTTTTTATTTACTTCTGAGGAATCAGATAAAAACGTGTCCTCAGGAAGTGTAGTTGTTGTGTTTGTGCATGTTCCTGTTCCTTGAGGTGAGATGCTGGCAGATTGGAAGTGACTTTGTCACACTTACAAAAGGTGAGGAAAGGAGGGAGGGAGGGAGGAGAGGGGGACCGGAAATGCATAGCCAGATTTTCAAGAACAGTTTTCTGTGATTCAACCTTTCATTCCACCACCTGAAGAGTCTCTTCAGCCAAATCCCTTGGGACTAAGGTGCATGGTGACAGGCAGGTTCTGTAGCTGGTGCCACCCATCACACCGTGCATGCCCAACCAGAGAGTTGCTGTAGGTGAGGCTCAGCTCAGGCAAGGTGGACCCTGCAATGCTATGAAGGAACAAGGTCTAGACTGGGTCAGACCAGCCCTGCTGCCCTGCCAGTGAGTGCACCCATGCCCAGAAGGCCACAAGACCATTCGTTCATTCATTCATTTATTCACCCGAGGTCTGTGTCCTTTTCCATGGAGTGGAGGTGCCCTGTGGAATGTGATTCAGGGGTTGGTGATGGTCACTATCTCTCTCCCAGGCAGAGCAAGTGTGCTCTGGGGTGTGAAGCTACATCACTACCCCTGTAGCTGTGCCTCTCTTTTCCCCTGAAGGAGTGTCCCAAACTCTGCTGCAAAGGGCTCTGTGGACATGTCTGAAGTTTAGCACTTCAGATGTGACAGGGCTGGCCCTTTAAACTGCCTTCCTGCAGGTCTCTGGTCGTGCAAGTGTGAGAGGAAGGGAGTGGGACAGAGGACATGAAGGGCAGGACATGGTGCTGTCTCTGGGAAAGAAAGCACATTCCAGGGACTAGTCAGGAGAAGCTGAAGGCCCTGCAATACCTCCTTGCCCTGTGACAGCTGTGGGGAGGGGAAAGAGACAAGCAGGGAAAGAAAAGTATAAAGGAGACCTCTGACCCTGCAGATGGCCACAGATGGATGTACCTGCACCCAAAGCACCAGGGAGAGCAGAGACACAACACAGCAGGACCTGGCTCCACACACCCCTCAGAGCCTTTGTCACAGGAGGGGCAGTCACAAGAAGTGTCCCAGCTGCCACTTATGGTGTAAAATCTGCCCGACTTCAGTGCACTATTCAGGGGGCTGCCACACCATACTATAGCAGGTTTCCCCTCTGCCACAGCCTGCTCCTCCTCTCCCAAATCACCCAGACCACCTGCTTCTGTCACACCTCAGCCTTGTTCATCTCCCAGAGTCCAGAGAGGGCGAGGGGGGGACGCAACACCCTAACCAGCATCGCCCAGTGCCACGAACAGAGCTGCCACCTCCCTCCATCTAGCACATTGTAACCAGATGCCAGCAATGGATTCAACCTCCCCAGATCTCCTTTTTCTCAGCTTCCCTTTCCCACCGTTGCCTGGGAGCTGCCATAGGATTTGAAGGGCTGGATGTGGACCCTGCTCACGGCTATGTGGATGATGGGACACAGCTGCATTTGAGGGCAATTGTTCCACTGCCTTGTGTGGCGTGGGCCTTCTCTGACCACAGTGGCAAAGCAGCCCAGCCACGCCAGGCTTCGGAGGCCAGCTCGGTGCACGCTTTGCTGTGACACCCACACACATACACACATACATACCAACCTCATATGGACATCTCTCACCTTCCTGCCAGCGGAAACTGTTGCCCTTTGCAAGCCTGGCTCTCTCTGAAGATGCTATCAGGTGGTGGGCAGTGGGGGCTGAGGCTCCAGACCTCTTTGGTACAGGCACAGCTCCCTCATCTAATGAAATGCCTTCTCCTTCACCCACGAGTTCTCAGTGATCTCTCACCTTGCAGTTATACCACAGCGAGGGCCAGGGCAGAAGGTTTAAATCAAAGGCTTCTGACAGTTTCTCACTCCACAGACCATCCAATCTCTTGCGTCTGTGTCACTTAACTCACAAATGGCCTGGGAATTATTGCAAAACTTCACACTTTTCCCAGCCTCTGTTTGCAACAGTTAAAATGGGAGGGAGCAGGATGTAGAGCTCCCTCTTGGAGAAGATAAGGAGTAGGCAACAAGCCCATCTACCTGGGGAGGTTGTAAATAGAGCCCTGGGTGAGTGGGAGGCAGGAGGCTGGGTTCTCTCTTGGTTCATTTTAACACACTGGCACCCATTGCCAGTGTGGGTGAGGATGGAGAAGTGCAGAGGTGCCCGTCCTGACGGGGTGCCCAGGCGGGGTGAGCTGCAGTACACCTCTAGGGGGGCAGGTGGGCTCAACCCTCCCCCGGTGCTACTGAGGGCAGATGCAACGCTTCAAAGTAGCCAGAGGAAGAAAAGGTCTGTTGAGAAGGAGGCAGTAGGTCTCCTGTCTGACCCACATCCTGCAGGCATCATTTTCACTGTTTGATCCCCTGCTCTGAAGCCCTGACCACCTGCCAGCTGTTTGACACTACAATGCCCTGGAGCAAGCATCTTCCATGGGGTGCCTGATGGTCACTGCATTCTGTTTGCCCCACAGATGCTTTTCTGGGCTTGTGGCATTCCCACATTCACCCCTTGGACACTTTTTCTGCCTCCCCACATGTCCTCAATTTTTCCCCTGAAAGAGTGGAATGGAGCAGTTCACTAGAAAGGCAATGAAGCCCTGCAGCCAGTGATTCAGCAGATCTTTAGGACCAAGGGTCCACAGGATTACAATTCCACACACCATCCAAAACACCTCCCAAGCCCTTGCTTTGCCCTGACTCCCACTTTTCTATGCGTGGTGTGCTGGTGGCATTGTTTGACTCTGAGAGCCTTATGCAGGCTTTTACAGCTGCACCACTTTTGTTGTTGTTGTTGTTGTTGTTGTTTAATTCTATTTGTTCATTACATGGCAGATACTGAAGCACTCCCCTCAGACAGGCTTGCTTCTCCACTCTCATCCCCAGTCCTGCCAGCCATGGAGGCAGAACATCTGTGCCTTCAGTTCAATGGCTAGATCAGGCAGGGACAGTGGTGAGCTGGCTCAGCCCACGACTCTCTCGTCCTGCAGGATGGCAACCTGAGCCCGGAGGGAGAGAGGATGAATGCATAGCCTTCTCTTTGCTGCAGGTTTATTTTTTTTCCACTCCCTCTCTCCTCCTTCACATTCCTACGCCAGTCCTCCTCACCATTTCAAAGCACTGTGCAGAGAGCTCTCGGAGTGCAAAGTGCAGGGGGAGCAGTGGGAGGGTCAGGTGAGGACTGAGAAGGGCGAGAGGAAAAGGTCAGTGACGTGAGCCCAAAGCGATGGCTCTCGGCTGAGCTGCTCGGCTGTTTGTCCGTGCCGCGCTATTTCTACTCGGCAACAATTCACACATCTGGGGACCACAGCTCCTTCCACCGCCCACGCTCTTCCCTCCCCCACCACGGGGGCTGAGGCAGGGGAGGGGGAAGGAGAGAGAGACGCTGCACCAGTTTGCTAGCATAATTTCCAAGACCAAAAGGATAAAAACCCTGAGCAGTCCTTTTCATCAGCCACTTTCCCTCTGAACACTGCGCATCTCTGACGAAGGAACCTGCTGCCTGCAAAGAGGGTGGGGAGAGTAGCAAGAAAATGGGGTCTCTTTTGTGGTGCTCGGAAGGTCAGCGCTGGAGAAACGTAGTGACACCCTCGTCCTTGAAACATAAAAGCAACAGTACATGTTTCCTTTCAAAATTAAAGCCTCACCTAAGCGGACCATGGCTAAGAGAAGGGACCCTGGTGCCTGCGGACACGTGCTGTCCTTGGCCTGTTTCCAGGGTAAGCATTCAGGTGGAGCCAAGTGCTTGATGCCCCCCACGCTGCCCCACTGGGCCCGAGCTGTGCTCTGTGTGTGTGTTTGTGTGCAGCAATGTGTGCACAGGTGCAAGCACAGGGCAGTGCCCCCACGGACCTGCCCCGCAGCCTGCTCCCACTGTGGGGCACAGCACCTGCCTAAAATAGCCCTCCCAGCCCCGCGAAATTGCTCTTTGCTACTGCAGGGAGAGGGAGGGTGAAATCATGAACTGCTTGCATGTTCTGTGCCCTTTCCTGCCTCTTATATGGGAGCTACCGGAGCGACAGGGAACGGCAATACCCAAAATGACATTTCCCCCCTGCCCATGCATATCAGTCAGGAAGAGAAGGGGATGAAAGTGTAACCCTGTGTGTCTTTCTCTCGAGGAACAAAGTCTCATTTACCCTGAGACTTCTGCATCCCATTTCCCAAACAGGGGCATATGGGGTGAGCTGCAGCTTGGGCTTTGTGTTACGGCAACGAACCTGGCAGGTACCACATGGACAGGGCTCTGTGTTGCATCACTCAAGGAGCATCTACAGGCTCCTCAGAAACCACAGTGAGGAAAATGGTAGTGGCCACAGTGCTTGTTTATCCTCCAAGTGGTGGTCTTGGAATATTCACCAGGATCTGGTTAGTAGTCTCCACTACCATAGCTAAAAAAAAGGCTTTTCAATTGTGTGCAGCCTCATCAAGCCCCAGAGCCACTCTGCTCCAGGCAGTTCACCTCAGAGGAGGGCTCCACAGGAGAAAGAGTCCCCAGAGAAGCAATCCCACAGCTGAAACCCTGTCAGAGGTGTGCTCTCAGGAGGGCTGAGGAGCTCTTTGTGCTGAGCAGTTTCACAAGGTGGTGGTACATCCCCTGAGGGAGTGAACTGCCCTCAGGTCCTTGGGTCAGGTGGTGGACCTGAACACCACCCTTCCCTTCCATTCCTTACACCCAGGCACACTTTCTCATCAGACCCCCTGCCTCCCAAGGTGAGGAGCAGCAATGTTAGAGGGCACATGGGAGGAGAGCTGAACCCAGGAAAGCACAGAGCAGAGGAAAAATAGCTCTTCTGGCTGAGCCCAGGGGAAAAACAGGAATGCAGTGCCTGAGCAACGAGCTGTAAAGGAGACAGGAAGCTGCCTCCAAACAAGTAATTTCTGTTCAGGCATTTTAATGACATGCAAGTTAATCATTGCCGCAGTCACAAATCAGTAACCCCTGGAAGGGCTTAAGGGGGAGTAGGGGGTTGGCCCTTGGATAAGCATGACATCACCAACCATATTTTGAAACAAAATCAACAATCTAATTAACTCCCTTTCTAGAAACTGCTCAGGCAAAGAGATGGAGAAAATGGAGGAGCAAGGAGAGCTCTGAGCAGAATGGGGGTGGTGGCTGTAATGATTTTTTCCTCTAAAGAAGGAAGGGAAATGTGATTAAACTGGGAGCAAGCCTTGATAATCAAAATACCTGAGGGTTTATTCCCAAGAATCTTCTTACAGTATCGTGTCTTGCCTTCAAGCAATTTTGAATGTACAATAAATCTCTAAATTCTTCTCAATTTATTAGGTCTGGAAGCTGTCATTGCTTCATATTAGGCTTGTCAAGTATTTGTACCCTCTAACTTTAAATAGAGAGAGATGTAACACATTGACAGGCTGAAAAACAGAGTAGGGCTTTATCTCTCCAAGACTGCCCAAGTAATAAAGTAATGATTTCCCTCAAGGACAAGAGCAGCCACTGATGCTGAATAGCAAATCAGCCAGCATTCAGCTCGTTACCTTCCTTGGGCCTAGATTTGGTGTAAGGCTGTTCTCTGAGTCCAGTGCTGCCTTCCTGTAGAACATATCACTTGCACAGGCAATCCTTCCTCAAGACAGTCCTGAGTTCTGAAGGCAATCAAGCCATGCATCTCCAGCATTCAATGCCAGGAGAACCCTCAGGGACTTGCATGTTTTAACACTCTAAGTCCATAACAGCCCCACAGACCTGGGCAGTGCACACCTGGGTATGATGCAGGACCCAGAGCCTGGTCTATGAATCTGGTTTTGGAGAAGATGGGAAGGTGTCCTTTACGGTCCTTTCTGTGCTGTGGGAAATGAGACTAAGAGAGGATGTGAGAGCTGTACACACAGGCTGATAGTCCCATGGGTATGTCACCCTCCTTCCAGTTCACATTGCTGAGTTTTCCATTGCAGGTGTGCCAGAATAAGACCATCTGCGCATACAGGCACCATGATTAAGCTGGCAGAGATCACTTGTCACACTTCTGTGGCTCAAATGCCTGCTGGCCCTCAGACACTACGTTCACAGGCTCAGACAAGGGTGTAAGCACTGCCCTTCCTTCATCTTGCTGAGCCTAAGGATACCTATGGACACAGAGTGCCAGGCCCAGGGTGACAGCCCAGGTCTTCCTGGAGTGTCTGTAGGCAGTGACTCTGGGTCTGAGCAGTCCTTGTGGCACTCATCAGGGAGAGCTTGGGGTGCCACACATCCACTCCTGGGAGCTCTCCTAAAGCTTGGCTCTGCTGCTGGGGTCCAGCCCCCCTGGCCCAAGTTCTGGCACTGTCTAGTTCAGCCCAAACGTAATGAGGAGCCAGGGCTCGGGTCCTGAGCAGGGGCATCTTGTGACTGTCCCGTGCTCCTCCTCATGAGTTCATAGCAGTGTGTTCACAGCCAGGCAGGCTAAGAGTGAAACTGCTTGAAAGCAGCATGCTCTCCCTCCCACCCTTTTTTCCCCGCTTCTCTGGGGCTGTGACCATCACTGTCAAGGAGTGAAAGTGAACACCTCCCCCATCACCTCCCACCTCTGGCCCCTGACTTGCCTCGAGTGAAAGTGCCTGTGAATGCCTCAGCCTCCTGCCACTTTTCCCCATGTTCTTCTATAGCCTACAGGGCTAGGGAATCCCTGCTTTTGAACATTTTGTGTATTCACGTGTATATTTGATGTCTACTGTCTTTATCAGTCATGTCTATCAGGAGGTTCTATAGGGCAGAATTTGGAAGGAAAGAAATGCAGGAATATCATCTGCTCTATAGGCAGGCTTAGTACTTGCTGCTCAGCATTGTTACTCCGTTGCGGTACCTGATTCCAGATCTTAAATGTCTCTCCACTTAAACACAGTGATGGAGATTAACCTGAGGGCAGTGTTTAGCCCGTGGCAGCAATATCCCTAGGGATGATGGAGCAGGAGGGAAAAAACCTCTGTCTTACTTCAGCGCAAGTTTGCTGTTTTGATACAAAGTAAAGCCTCTTTTAGGCTTGTAACGTGAACTCAATAAAGACCTCACATACACTGAACAGTGGTTTCCCACAAGGCCATTTTAGAGATATTTTTCGGAGTAGAACCACAGTTTAAGGGGAAAATAACTGCAGATGTAGAACAACAGTGTAGTTTTGAGAAGCACACACATACGATTAGCAGGAAATTCAATGCAAAGGTTATAGTTAAAACAACATTATTTGGAAAGTACCAGAAATAACTTACAGAGTGACTAGAGATCTTCACAGTGTATCCTGTCAGGAAGCGAACTTTAGTGGCCATCAGGGCACCTCTGCCCTCATCCCTTCACCTCCTGCTGGTTCTGGGCTCTTTCCACTGCCCCACTCCAGAGGGCCATGAGGACAGAACACCAAGATGGATCTCTGAGCCCTCCACTGAGCTCACCCAGTGAGCTGGGTGGTTTGCGAGTCATCCCAGTTAGCCTGGCACTCTGGTCCCACTGAGAGCCAGAAAAGCGAAGGGATGTCCCCAGCCTAATGAACGTGATGAGCTGATGAATCCTGGGGTAGTTTGACACCACACAATGCTTTTGCCTTCAGGCTTCTTCTCTGTCTCTCTTCCCCTGTTCACCTTTGCCATTTTGCAGAGACTCTCAGTGGACACGCAACTGAAAATGAGCAGTTTCAGCAGCACCGCTCCGGTGTGAGGGGAAAAGGTCTTCTGCATAAGTACATGCCTCAGTCTTGAGTATTTTTAAAACTTATGCTGCCCCTGAAATCAATCAGGCTAACCAAACCTCCACCATCACACTTTTACCTGTCACTTTAACACTGAACAACAACGCTGACTGCAGAGTTCACCCATCTCAGCCACCATTATGGGGACAGGAAGGTAAAGACAAGAACACCTCGCATGTGTTGTTGATAATGTGGTTTTGTTTGGCTTCTCACATTACAAATTGCACAATTCCTAACAATATCAGTGTAAAGGAGATAAAAAGTGCCACATTCTCAGTAGCACAACATCTTGGGCAATCAAGTTCAAAAACTGTGCTGACAGCAAATATAATTTACGTGAGCCAGGTGGGGTCTGGACGTAACACCGTTTTCATGTCTCTGGAGGAAACCCTCTCTCATTTATTCCACATGGTTATTGCTTTAATGCATTTTAAACTGTGTTTCCAAGGGAAATGTGCTGAGGAAGTTTATGTCTCCACACATCAAGATTTGGCTGTCTGTTAGCTGATCCATCGGACCATTCCCCCTCCCTTCACAGTTTTGGATAAGTCAATCAATTCCAGTTCCTCTGACAAATATATCTTTTATTACCCTTGAGCAAGGCTATCTTGATAAGAGAGTGCTGGTTTTCCCTTGGCGCCCTCCATGGGAAAGTCTTCAGTGTGACATCAGTCCTTACTAGATAGCAGAAAATCTGCATGAGAATCTACCATAGAAAAACAAATCTAGAAACAAACAGTGTCTGAAGAGGCAGCTGATCACATAAATTCTTGTTTCCAATTGCAGCAGCCACCCATCTCCTATAGGGACTGACTACCTGTTAAGTTTTCCACTGTTTCAGGTACCATAGTGCACAATCAAGCTCATATGGTTTTAATATACTTTTTTAAAAAGGAGAAAAATAGAAAAAAAAAAGGGGAATCACTGGAGTTTTCTCCTTGACAAGCTGAACAATAAAAACCTGTGGATTGTGCACTTGCTGTCCCAAAGTGATCTCTGGTCTTAAGGAAGGTGTAAGTCTTTCTAGTCTGAAGGACAAGCAGGAAAAATGATGGTTAGCATGAATGCTCCATCGCAGCTGCGATGCTGGTGATACAAAGGACTTACTCACAGAGCATTTCATTGCTTCAGCTGAGGATTTCTGCGCCAGAGTAAGCTGCATTCATTTCAGGAGTCCCTGGGAAAGGCAGGCCTGATGATCCATGCCATTGCAGTTCCATCCCAGTGGGAACCTCCACGGTGCAACAGACACAGCCAGTGGTTACCAGAGCAGGAAAGCACACAGCCCATCCTCTCCCCTGCTCCTCTCCAGCAGCGGCTGGCTGGTTCTGATTCCCTAGTTGTGCTCCCCAAGCCTGGACATAACAAGGGTTTTCAGATGCCTAGCAGGAGCATTCAAATGACAGCTCTCAAGATTCCTGGTCCTTGTTGTGCATGGTGAAGAAAGAGGTGCTGCACTCCACTACTGCTGGCTGAGTGAGTTCTGGATCAACTGCGGAGCTTTCCCAGAAATGGCCATGAGCATTGCCTGTTGCAGCCTCCTGCAAAATGGTTCTGCCCATGCCTTCAAACTACTGTTTTGCTCCAACACTCTTTCTTTTTAAGGTCTAGTATCTTCTGAGATCCAGTGTCTGGGCCAGGCTTCCTGTGACTAAGAACTCATTCTCCTCCTACATCCTTTTCCCACTACCTGAATCCAAGGTCTCTTTGTTGTTAAACTCAGTCCCATCCCCCAGAGTCCCCAAACAGGAACTGCCTGAAGACTTGTGATTAGCCTCTGGCAATTTTTGGTCAGTGAAACCTTCTTGCCAGACCTGAGCTTGGGCCTTGAGCTGCTCTAGGAGAGAAACATGAGGAGCACAGAGTGTGGTGACCACTGTACATGTAAGAGGAGACTCTCACCCTCTGGCCTCACACCAGTTGCCATCGTTGTGCAGCCCAGACCAGACAGGAAGCATGATGTGCTGCGTTCCAGAGAATTCTATGTCTGTATGGAAAAGAGAGAGGGGTGTGAGGACGCATTTGCAGGTCCATGTCTGTCTGTGAACAAGGCAACCATCAGGCTGTGGATTTGCATTTGTACATCTGCCTTGGCTTGGGATGTGGAGGCAAAGAAAGGGGCTGTCTGTCCGCAAAGGTGAGGGCATAGGAAGCTTTGGAAGAAGGCAGAAATATTTTTTGTATCCTTGTCTGGCCTATTTAATGGACAAGCCATGCCAAACAGGCACTGCAGCTACTGCCTGGCTAGACTAGCTGCAAGGCTCAGGTCAGAGGGGGGCTTCTTCCTTCTGTGGAGTGAATGGGGTGTTTGGCTGGGTAGGGAGGCAGTGGGATGGGTGTTCTTGTGGTGTCACACCATCTGCAAGGGTGAGGGTGTGCCTCAAACTTGTTCACACTCAGCATTGACCTGGTTCCACTCCTACTGCGACCCAGGATGGATCCTCTAAAACTGGGGCAATGGTGTCTGGTTTCATTCAGGTGTTGCTCAGGTCAACAACTCCAGCTATTTTTCACTAAGTGGTCCATGGTGTTTCTACTGTAGACAGACTCTTATCCCCAGTTCAAAATGATCTGTAAACTTGTGCAGACCCTGAGAGCAATATGAGAGATCCATTTGGGTGTCTGAAAGAGGAAGCTATGGGTCTTTCCAATATCCCAAGAGGACAGGTCCTTTTCACTCTCTCTTTTGCCTCCCAGCAATGGTTTGAAACTGATCCCAGTATGTCTGAGCAGTGCTAACACCTGACCCCTCTAACCCGGTTTCTGCACTTATTGCTTTATCAGCAGGAAGTAGAATGTGGTTTGGTTTTTTTTTTATTCTTGGCCTTACTAGCCTTTTTGATACTTTGGGGCCTTGTCTCAGTCTGACAAGGCAAGCAAGCAGCAGCTTCCTGTGCACAGGTGAGAGGGAGAAGACAGAGAGAGACCCTGCACGTATGAGAGAAACAGCTTTGGAGCAGAACTGCGGGGCTGGAGGCACCTCTTCCCTCGCGGACATGCGCTGAGCCAGGATATCTGCCTTCATCGCTCTCCCTTTCTCCCCTCGCTGTTTGACAGTCAGCACCTGCTGCCATACAGCCTCACGACCCCAGGGATCCCTTCGTCCGGACCGCTCAGTGGCTGGAGCTGGAAGGTAAAGGGGGCAATGCCAGCTCTCTCCCACATGGGGGTGGCTCATCCGAAAGCATCTTAGAAGGAGTTTCAATCTGACGAACTGAATCTCGCCGTTGTGAAGGGCTGAGAACATATTTATCTTTCTGTCTCTCCACAGTCCTCTCAAATCTAACCCCGCATCTCACAACCATGCCGGCTGCTTTCTCTCTTTCTCTCTCCTGTCTGCTAATGTGTTGTCATCATGTTTTTCTTCCCCTGAACCCAATCGTTTATCACAACGGGAATTGCTATTGAGCTCATACCAGCCCTTTATAAACCCTCTCTTCCCACTCCTCTGGCAGTCCCAGCAAAGTCCAGTGGAGCTCCCATCCTGTTTTGCCCAGGTCTGCCTGAGCTCCAGGGTTGGTGAGAGGTGAGGGTGGTTCCTTCTCCTGTGGGCAAAGGCGGATCTCAAGGTACAGGTGTCCAGGTGGATGGGGAGAGGGAGAGGCTTGGATGAGAAGACCACGAGACCAGTCTGTCTAACATGGAACATGATTATACAGGCTTTGTAAGACAAGGAGGCTTCCTTGGGTGCCTGAGCTGGATGAGGGCTGCTGCCAAGTTTCCTAATTACAAAGCCCAGTTTTTCTGATACCTAAAATCATTACTTCTTCCAAGGAGGAGCAAGGGTCTACTTGCAGGGGATGATGCATAGTTTGTGCATGTCTATGTGGTATTTTTTGATATGGTAAAGCCTTGACTTTCTAGAACCTGGTAAACACTTTCTTCTCCCTGATTCCCCCACCTGTCCCAAACATGCTATTCTAAATCTGCCTCCTAAGCCATGAGCTCTGCAACTAACTTCTGTCAGTTGCATCCAGAGACCCTCTTACTCAGCCAGCACCTAGTTATTTCAGCCCTGGGGTTTACCAAAAAAAGAAGCTGTTCAAAGCGCAGGCTGTGAGCAGCCGAGGCAGCACTCTCTACCTGAGTCAGCAAGCAGCCTGAGACAACACGCGCGGACTGCTGCACGCTCACTCGCGCCTTTTCAGGAGACAAGATCCCTGCAAGCAGCCTCTCTGTGCTGCTCTGGGAACAGCTTCACTGCTGAGCAAAGCACCCAAGGCAAGAAAGCAGTGAGGTGCTGAGGGAAAAGTGCAGGCTCCAGAGTGGAGGCGATAGGAGTTTCTGAACCTAGAAGACCGGCACTGCATCCCAGTGGACAGTGGATGCCTCCTGTGAGATGACATCTTGACATCTTCCTAAGTTCCACTGCTGAGCTGTGTGGGGGTGTCTTCTCTCTTTCAGTGTGTCACCAGTACTGATGAAGCCCTCATTGCTGCTTCTGCCTCACCTCTGCCTGTTCAGCCTCATGCCTCCCTCGTGGGCATCAGACTCAGTGCAAGGTAAGAAGTGATTCCTTCCACCTGTGCCAGCTGGGTGAACAGGGAGGGGAGTCAGCCAGGGTGGTGTGTGTGCCACAGTATGCTACTGTGCCGTGTTTGTGTTGTAACATACAGCCAGATGAGGTTGCAATATTACAGGTCTCTTATGAGCACATCAGCTTCCTGGGATATAGAGAAATGAGTGGCTCTGCCTTTCTTACTTGGAGTTGTCCAGCAGAGGAGCCAGTCTGTGATGGTCTTCCTCTATTGTTTGGGATGGGGCAGAATGGTCCAGGATGGTCATTAATGCTGAGCATCGTTGCTAATTGAACCACATTGTTGTCAATCTCTTCTCTGCTGGCAGGTGCCCCTAACCTCACTTGTTGGTATGACTCACGGGCAGCTCTCTCCTGTGACTGGGACCCGGGTAGGGACCTGGTTGAAGCACCGTGTGAGCTACAGATTTTATCAAAGAATGGCTTTTGTGACAGGTAGGTGACTGGAGAGGCTGAGGAAAAACAATGTCACTTAACAAAATGTAGGCTTCCCCTTCCCAGCCAAGTGTAGTGGAGTAACAGAGCTGAGGTGTTTTGTCTTGAGCTCTGTCTCTAACCCCATGTGGGTTAGATGAGATGCTGGCTGCCACTGCTCAGTGTTTGCCATCTAACAGTCCCAAACTATCTAGCACAACCCATCTTCCAGCTCCATGGCTCAGTTTGAGCTTCACTTTTCAAAAAATCCCCCTTCTTTGGCAGCCACCCTCAGGACAGAAAGGCATTTTCAATGGAAAATGAGGATGTAACGGGATGGGCTGGAGAAAGGTGGAATCGAAATTATACAGAGGCCATTTGGCAACTGCCAGGATGAGCTGAGATGTTGCACTCTGAGTAACAATGAATGAAGAAAAATATTGTCCCCCTTCTCTCCCCTGGTTCTTTCACCTCTTGCAGTTCCTGGTGTTTTCTTCTCCCATGTCCTCCCAGCAGAGGGGAGGCGTTTGGCCAGTACTGCACTGGGGGCTGGCTGAGTCTCTCTCATCTCCAAATTGTACATCTGCAGCCAAGAGTGTTACCAGCCTACCCCGGGACTGCCCTGGGTGCCTGTCCCCAGGAGAGGCTCACTGTGATTCTGGCATTGGGTGGGTTACTCGTCACTGCCATAGAGACACCTCCAATGGGGTCAGATTGACAAATATACCCCGGGGCTGGTGCATGGACCTAGAAAGCTAAAATATTTATGTTGCTCCATGAGTGTGAATCAGAGACTGTGGCTGGAATTGGGGCTGGATTTGTTTAACCAGGGCTGTAGGAAAAAACTCCTCCCCACAGTCAGCAAGTCCCAGGTCAGGTGTGACCTTACAGCTGGAACAGGCACCACAGTCGGACAGCCCCCAGCTGCATCCCCACAGATATTCTCCCCCCTGCCAGCCCCCATGCCACAGCTAAGCTGGAGCTCTCCAGCCACATTTCTCAGAGCAGAGGAGAGGTGGTGGTATAGTGCTGCCACTTGTGAGGTACTGTCCTGGCTGACTGAGATGTGAGTTGGCTCAGATGGTACATGTCACTCAGTATCTGAGATCCTGCAGGACTGTCAGTGGCTGGAAGGAGACCTGTTAATCCTAGAGGGGCTGAAACAGGCACCTGTCTTCCAGGGCCACCTTGCTGTAGGTGAGTTTGGGCTCTGCTGCCCTCTGAAATCAACAGGAAGCAGAGAAGATAGGAAGAGGGTTTTGTGAAGCCTTTGAAACTGGAAACCTT
The DNA here is from genome assembly GCA_013400515.1 of Erpornis zantholeuca. Classification (NCBI taxonomy): domain Eukaryota; kingdom Metazoa; phylum Chordata; class Aves; order Passeriformes; family Timaliidae; genus Erpornis; species Erpornis zantholeuca. Next base: position 1,254,112 of record VZTN01012422.1, read on the forward strand.
CTATTATCTTTGCCTCAAAATAATTGGGGTGCATTGAATTCCATGTGCCAGCACATAAAATTTGTTTGAGTGATACAGTGGGGGAGAGAAAGTAGGATTAAATCTTTGCTGTAGCCTGTTCAGCAAATACAGTAGGATGTAAAAGGCTTTGAAAGCCCTTTAGTGTTACATAGTATTTGACTAACTACAAAACAACCTTCGCAGCTCACTGGAGTTATCTCCCCCACCTGAAAAACGCAAGAAGCACTGCAAATTACCCAAGGCAGAGCGTACGACAGGACTGAGGAGATGCATCCAAATCTTCAACCAAAACCTAAATGTGAGTAATTCATCTGGGATGTCCTGGCTAATGTCAAGGTGGAAAGGATTTATATATGCATTTTGGATGTATAAATGGTGTGACATCCAGGAGTGGTACAAAAAGCCCCAACCTAATCCCTCACTCCGGTTCTGGGAGTGGGTTTGGTGTTGTGTGTTGTTGCTAGACATGGCTCCTGTGGGTTCCCCTGCAGGAGGGATTGGCTTCCCTGGGAGCCAGGCCATGCTGCCCTGACATGTGCAGAAGAGCTGCAGGACAGACAGATCATATGCAGTGTTCTATATCTCAGTTACCTGAGTTTGGCCCTAATCCCTCTCTCTGAGGAGGGATGCACATCACCACCAGCTCTGAGGTCACCTCTTGATATTACTTTCCTAGAAAGGATCAATATCATTTTCCAGATCATTAGCTACTGTGAAGTGTGGTTAGATGTGATAAAGCAAGATGCAACAGCAACACATCATTGGAGCTGATGGTGATGCAAATCTTCTAACCGTTATTCTTTATTTAAATCAGTCTTATTTTGGATTCATTATATACTTCCTTCAGTCATATCCAGAGTCCCTGCAGTCCCCATGTTTTCAGGAAACATCCAGCTAAATCTGAGCTAAGATTTTTATTGATGAAGTCACAACCAGTTCTAATGACAGACAAGCTTTCATACATCATGTGCAAAGACAAATTTCAGAGTTGGTATATAGCTCCAAGTTTTCTTTCTAATCAAGCTAATTTGTTGCTTATTCAGTACTGTATGATGCATGTGGCCCTTCAGCATCATTGCATTTCAAAAGTCATGTTTAATACTAACGCAGTTTCAGTCTTACCAGGAAACTTAAAATGTTTTAGTAAAAATAAAATTTCTCAATAAATGTCACTCATAGAGAGTAATTTTTTACTATGTGTGTAATCAGCACATACAGGAATCCCAGGAAATGAGTGTATCACAATATTTTGTGCCCTTCTTGCCAACAAACAAAAAACCAATCCAACGACATGAAGTATAAAATTTTGATTCCTCACTGACCACTGAGATTTATGCCCTTCCACCACAAATACCTTCCATATTTATTGTCAAGTATTCCTAAATGTCTTATGCACAGGCAATGCTTAGAAATCTGAATCCTAATTCCCAAGGTTTCATTGTCACCAGTGCTTAATTTTCCTTGCAGACTCAGTGCTTCACCATTTCAGACCGTTTTAACTTGTCTGTCCATTGCCACACCGGAGAAAATAAAAACAAAATATCTGCAAAAATACAAAACTTCAAACCATTTGAAAATAGTGAGTACTCCTCTGTCTTCCAGTCTCTGAAGCTTCCCCATGAGAAGATAGCTAATTTCCCTGCCTCATCCACCCCTATGCAACATCCATGGCTGATTTAAGGCCTCTGTCATTTGCTTGTTCCCTGCTACAATGAGCACAATGTTGACTCCTGCCACTTGCATCCCTGTCATACAGTGCCATACCAGCCACGTCCTGTCCTGTTCCTTATCTGGATTCAGTTAATGGTAGATCAGCTGCCCTCCTGAAAAATATGTGCTGCAAGAAGGATGGAAAGTCTTGCTGCTCTTCCATTGCCCTTCCATAGGAGTTATGTGCTCCTTCTTTAAGACAGCTTTGGTGTGCATCAGTCTTTGTTGAAAGGATTCAGCTCACTAATACAGAAGAAAAAACATCTGCTTGGGACATTGTTTTGCTGGATATGTGTGTTTATCTGTCTCAAGGACATGTCCTGCTGCTGAGGGTCTTGATGTGCAGTCCTGTTATGGACAGAGTATGGGGATATCAGCCCTGCTTCTTCTCTCTTTCCAGTAAAGCTGAGGCCTCCAGAAAACCTTCAGCTGGTTAACATAACCGAAAACACCTCCAACCTAACATGGAGCCTGCATATTTCCTCCCACTATTTGCATGGGATTCGGGAGTACCAAGTGCGGTACCGACACGTGAGCCAGTCCTGGGAGGTGAGTACAGAGGGGGAAACTGAGACGTGTTACCATATGAGTCCTGGATGAATCCTGGTCCTGTTTATGTTGCCCAAGACTTGCTCCTGGGCCTCCTCTCAGGATGTAACCAGTTTTGGTGAAGCTGAAGGGAGGATGACAGCTCCCGCTCTTTTATCTGTGCCACCTGCTGCCAGTGTTTGGTGATGACAAGGAGGCAGATGGGGATCCTATTTTATTTAGTGCTGTCACAAAAAAATTCAGACAGTTCCAGGACAGACCTGAAAGGGATGAAAAAAGCAAAGCAAAGAATTTTCCTTCAGGGTGAACAAGCAGTGCAGGAGGTGTAAGGATTTGAGACAGGGCTTCTCTGAGGGCCTTGGAAAAGATGGGTACATGAGGCTGTAAACCAGGGTGTTGACTGAGTTCTAAATTTACTCTACTCCCAGGAGGCCGTGAACTTGCCCATTGAACAGGACCAGATGTGGGCAAATTTTGAGAGACTCTCACCCAACTCAAAATATGAGGCAGCTGTCCGTGCCAGGCCAAGTGCCAGAAGCACCTACAAAGGCGTGTGGAGCAACTGGAGCGAGCCGGTCCTGTGGAGGACACACGCGGACCGTAAGGATCCTCGGGTAGCCTGACCTGGAGGGGAAAACGGGGCTCAGGGCAAACAAGGTAGAATGGCCAAAACAGGGCGAGAAGCTGAAGGAAGATGTGTAGGGAGCACTGTGTTGACCAAAGAGCGATAGAAAGGTTGAAAACTGCCCCTCGTGATCAGTAAGGACAGATGCCTGACCAGCAGAAGCTGTGCCCAGGACTGGCATTTTCCCAGATGCTAATGTTACCTATGAACATTCTCCCAACTTCCTAAAATGGCCCAGTCCAATGGAAGTGTTGATCAGTGAAATGCAGTGAAAGAGAGCTCTCAGCTCCTGAGCTGAACAACACCTGAGCCTGGGAAGCAAAGTCTCGTGGAAACTGGGAGAGACTCACTGACTTACATGCATGATAAGACCCTTTCAAAAAGGGTCTGCTGAGATTTGCATCAGTCACTGCATGAACTTACAGCCTTGAAAGATAGTGCCCTTGGCTGAGTCACTGGCTGTGGCCTCTGTCATTTTTTTTCCCAAAAAATAAGCAGGTAGAGGTTATTCCTTCTCATGTTTCCCCCATCTTGCCCCTGCTCAATCCCTCCCTGTTGCTCCTGTTGGTATAAACAGAGGAGCTATGTTTAGAAAGGGCTCTGTGTTGCTGTGGCGATCAAATTTTGACAGTGTGTGATGTCAGTGAATAGGATACAGCCGCAACCAGTTGTCATAGCAACCAAGACCCAAAGATAACCAGGGTACCAGAGGCAGAGGAGACAAAGTGATCTGAGTAGCATCTCAAGGGCAGGGAAAGAAAGAATGTGCTAAAAATGTCTCCTCCGTCTTTTATTTTCCTCTGTTCTCTCATAACTTCTCCAGAGATTCTCTGCATGACCAGACCAAGGGACACGAGGGATGGGAGGAGACCAGGGGCAGGCAGAGGAAAGAGGCACCAGAATAGCAAGACCAAGCAAAGGTGCACTGGGGAGATACGTGTGAAAGAGACAGATTAAGGAAAGTTTGAGATGGTGCCAAACAAGCCCGAGGAGTGCTGGCAATGTGGGAACCCAGTCTCTTTGTCCTAGCCCTACAATCTGAGTGCTAAAATATGGTGTAAAGCTGTAACCTTCCTAGTCTCCTAGTGCTTTCCTACACCTCTCCGAAGAAAGAAGCCAGTCCCTTGATCCCTAACCTTCTCTATCCTTATCCTCTTGCCTTCTCAAGAGACCTGTGAACCCCATAACTTCCTCTCCCCCACTGACCATTAATGCTGTTTCAACCAAACCCCAATTTAGCTGTTTTTGGAGCCCCTGCTTTCCTTGGCAATGAAACAGACAGGTCGGTGGACACTTCAACCAGCAGACCATGCCACCTCATCTGTGGCAACCCCTAGATGTGGTGCTGTTATGAACAGGGAGCTCAAGCTGGTCAGAACAAATGACCTCTTAAGCAATGCTTAGATTCTGAAACCCATATCAGCTCAAAGACATCCAACACAACATAGCAGAATTCACATATGCTCTGACATGTACATTATAATTCTATATAAAATTATAATATTATATAAAATTATAAAAAAGGCCCACTTTGATCACCTTGAATAGCCATGAAAGGGCTGTAGCTTCTACTTCCAGAATTGTGGTTACATTTTCACAGCAATTTCCTCATTCTTTCTCATCTTGCAGGAACATCCCAGCCAGTCCTGCCACTTCTTATAGTGAGCACTTTTGTCTTCGTGATCATTGGGACTGCCTTACTTATTAACTTTCGGACCCCGAAATGGTAATTGAGAATTAAGTTTACATCTCTGTTCCTCTCCTGTATCTTGCGTGTACTTTCAAAACTCAGACTATTTTTCACCTGATGTTACTCAGGGTAGAGATGGCTTTAAGCCAACCAATTTATGGTTTATAGCCCAACCTTCTGAGACTGCTAGTCGCCTGTGGAGAAATAACACCACTCAAGATGACGTGGTTTCACCAGCACTGTCATATTGTGCCATGCTGCTGTGACCTGGTGCCATGCCCTGGTTCCATGCCCTGGCTAAATTTAAAACAGCTGCCTCAGCACATCTGTTGCCCAGGGGTTAGAGTGGTGTTTCTTGGCAGGGATGCACCAAAATTGCCTCTCTAAAAGAAGGTCACTGGGTTGAGCACTCTCCCTGAAAACCAAGCAAGCCTGGCTACCACTACCTTCTAATTTAAACATTCCAGCAAGAGCTCAGGCAGGATGAGGTGACGTTGGTCTGCAGGAAGAACTCCTGAGCAGGAGTACAATTCTTGTTCTCCCTGGTCTGTGCAGTCCTCATGCACTGACAAAACCTATATGATACTTCAAGACCTCCTTGCCAGTGTTTCTACCGAGACACTGCTTTTATTAAGGACTGAAAGAGCCTCACAAGGTTGCTGCATGCAATTACAGGAAGAGTGTCCTGACAGCTTGGCAAGGTTAGAAACAGTCACGGGTTTTCTAATCTCAGGTCAGGGGTAAAGAAGCAGGATGCTGATATTCATGGCAAGGAGCAGGGACAAACATTCTCGGGGATGAAGCTGCATAGACTGGATGGTTTCTCTGTAAGGAAAGACAGAGAACCATGCTGAAGGAAGATGGATACTGAAAAAGTCACTGGTCACTGTTTTACCCTGAGTCATAACACAAAGTTGAGGAAATGCTAGATGTACAGCACAGAGAGAGTTAAAAAGGCCTCCTTTCTCCACAAAGCATAATTAACCTAGGGGAATTGAGAGCAGAATAATGCTGAGGTAAGATGCAAGGAAGGATTAGACATGCATGAATAAAAATAGCATCTGCAATGATGTAAGGTAGTTTATATGCAAGAACTAACGAGTTCTGATGCTTCAGAGAGTACACCGATTGCCTCCAGAGGTCAGGAGGGTTTTTGCTTAGGACATCTTACAGAAACGCTTCAGCAAAGAGATGACAAAATGATCCAACTGATGCCTTGGTTTTTAATTTTTATATTTTTCAAATCCTGTACTGTCTAGTGTGTAACTCTTAAGTTTCTTGTAGCCTGTTAACTTCTGCTCTCTTATGCTGGATAGACATAACAAAGCCTCTCCATGCCTGCTCTCCAAGGACACCCAGACTGTCCCAAAATGTGTTAACCAACATCCTGGGAAGGGGGGTAAGCTTGGAGAAATTACATCATTAACTGAAGCTTTAATTGGAGAATTAACCCTGATATGCAAATGAACAAAACTTATAAAAGTGTGAAGAGCTCATGACTTGCCATCCATCTTGGCAGTAGCCTCTGGACTCCCCAGGGTGTGACCTTTGAAGGACCTTCAAATAAATACCTAGCTTTATTCCTAGTCTCTGTTTTTTAGGTGGCCACTTCAGGCATCACAACCACTCTGAGGAACTGAGGAGCAGATTAGATCACTTCATGCTGCCTCAGGATGACAATGCACTGGTTCCAGTGAAGGAGAGGCCTCTGGACCAATGCAAGGCATACTCACTCAGATGGGTTGCACAGCCAGAGTGCCACAGCTATACCATACAGCATCCTGCTAGGAGGGCAGAGAGCAGTGGCAGAGCTTTCCCAGTGATGGCCCTGCTCAGGCCACATGGTCCCGAGTCATTGCGGAGGCAGCAGAACCAAGAAAGGGCAGCTCACAAGAGTGGGAGCTTGAAAACAAGGGAGGCCTGCTCAGCTTGTCATCAGGACAGGGGCTGAAGGGGGCAGGTGGAGAGGTTAAAATGACCAGGCAAGGCAGGGAAGAAACCACTAACACCAGGAAAACCACTTCCCCAGAGAAAAGGCTGAGGGAAACATATTTTCCAGGTTTATCTGTCTCATCTCTACACATCTCATGGCTCAGCTAGTGCCTCTCAGACCACTTGAGCAAGGAAAGTCCTCAGTCTCAACCTTATTTTGCCTCTCCCCTGTGCAAGGGCAATACCTGTGAATTACAGCATACTCTTCCATCCCCACCACAGTGACAGTGATGAGGATCAGGCCCTGCTTCATTTGTCCTTCTCATTCTCTTTCCCCAAGGTTTAAGAAGATCCTGAAGATTCACATCCCAGACCCTGAGAAGTTCTTTCCCCCACTTGTTTCGGTTCACGGCGGTGACGTTCAGGTATTGTACTGGGGATGGAACCACAGGAGGGAGAAATGAGGAAAAGGAGTGTCCAGCTGCACACGCCCAGGACAGATAGACCTACATGTGCACACATGATGTATGTGCCTGTAGCACCAGCTGCTGGGTTCTCTGCTTAAGTTCTATTTTCTGACCTTCTAAAACCTGACACTGAGCCAAGGCATCTCTAGTTACAGAGAAATGGCAAACCATGCGAAACACAGCACCCGGCTCCCTGCAATCGGCAGCCTTGGAGAAAACAAGGGACCTGCAGGAGAGAGCTTGGCCTCTCAAGACCCCCTTCCCTCCCGGTTCAGTGCTTCCCTACCCGCCCTAGGCTGCCCAGCTCTTCCCCAGATTTCCTGCTGTGATCCCCTCCTACTAGCTGTAAGCCTGTCCTCTGCTCCTGATGTGAATTGCCATCACACTGGATAGCACTTAGCTAATCCTTGGATTTTTGTCTCTTTCCCTTTTTTTCCCACTCCACTGTTCCCCTTGCCCTAGGCTCTCTGTGAGTATGGGCAGCTGCAAGGAGACAATTACCATTCTGTGCAGTATAAAGGGAGTGTCAGATCCAAGATGTGGGAGGAGATCCCAAGGAGCATCTTGCTTTAAGAAGGACAGAAACAAACTGCAGAGGGTCCAGAGACAGCAAAGCTTAGAAAAGCCAAGGTGCAAAAAGGCTTAGAAAGCTTAAACCACAGGGAAAGAGTACAGAGTAGGGGGACGGGGGTGAGCAGCAGGCACTGAAGACACTTTATCAGTGCAGAAAGAACTTGAAAAATTTGCTTTACAAGCCATAAAGGCAATGGATTTGGGTTTCATCAAACCCAGTTTATTTTTAAGGATAATGATGCACTGCAGGATGTTGCTCATGATGAATGTGAAAATTAGGCACAAGGGGCCTGGAAGAGCACTTTAGACAAGAAATCTGCATATGGCCAGGTGGATGTATCAGAGGCTTGCTCAGCACTGAGGAATAGATTGCATGAGATGCCCCTCAATACTGTTTTTCATGCTTCACTTCATTTTATGGTCTTGTAAGTTTTTTTCCTATTTTTTTTTTCTTCAGTTCACTTTAATTTTTCATCTTTGATTCCCTGCCCCAGAAATCTCAAAACATATGCTGATAAGGTCCACTCTTGATTTTAAAGAGACAGAATGACATGCTCTCTCTGCAAATCCTGTAGATGAGACATCAATAATGTGAATTTCCCTCCCCACCACCTCTGGTAGTTCTTGCTTGGACAGAGAACAGGATACTTGATTGCTGTGGCCACTCAATGGAAGAAACAGTTGGGTCCCCTCTGAGTGCTATACTTTAATAGTCACCATCTCTCTCTCTCTCGTTTCTTCCCCATCAGAAGTGGCTCTCCTCCCCATTCTCCACATCTTCCTACTGTGTGAACAGCATAATCCCAGAGATCTCCACGCTTGAGGTGATGCAGAAGAATGACCAGGAATCCCAGTTTCTACTTTCCAAGGGAACCCTGACTCCTGATCCTCCTGTAGAAACCAGCGTGCAATCTGGATCCAGCTGCTACACCAACCAAGGCTACTTCTTCTTCCACCTTTCCAACTCCTTTGAGATTGAGCCCTGTCAGGTCTACTTCACCTATGAGCCTTTCACCCAGGAGGGCAGTGGCAGCAAGGATGGCGAGTGTTACCAGGCTCTCCCCTCCCCAGACCCCTGCACACTGGCAGAGGACATGAACGCATTGCCCAGCAACTTTTTTTACTGTATCAAGGCAACCCAGGGCTTCCAAAAGAGCTCCTTCAAGGAACAGACTGAAGCTGAAGCCCAGCAGGCCATGGCTCTTCCTGGGGATCTCCGGTCAAGTGAAGGCACCTCACCAACACCAGTTCTGGAACAGGATGAGAAGGTGATGGACAAAGAAGTGTCACAACCTATTGGGCCCACGTGCCAGCTGGACACTGACTTTCCTGACCCACTGGACCTGCAGGACAGCGATACTGTCACTGTAACAGAGGGGAGTGGGAAGGGGGGCCCTCCAACTGACCCCACCACACCTGCAGCAAATGCTACCTCTGCCTTCTCCCAGCCTCCGCCTCTATGGCAAAGGCAGGATGAGGATCCATGCAAAACAGCCTTCTCCAGCCAGCTCCCAAATACTGCTGCCTACCTTTCTCTGAGGGACCTCCAAAGCCAGTACAGCCATTGCTCTCTCTAGGATCTGCCTGGAGGAGACCTGCAGGTGGGAAAGGCCACTTCTGCAGGGAAGGCTAGATGGACAATTTCTCTCCTCAGGACATGAATGTAACTTCAGCATCAATCCCATCAGCACTGCTCACTAGTGAGGCTGAGAACAGGCCAGCAAGGACTCAGCTTTGTGACTGAGTCTGTTATTACTGGCTCCGATGGTATAGAAACTCCTCACACTGCTCAAGTGACACCCCAAACCTCACCATCTTGTTTTTCCCTTCCCAGCTCCCAGTAGAAGACTGTGCCAGCACTTCCATGCTCTGCATTTTGGTGTAAAGTATCACTCAGCTTTGAGGCTGAGCAGTCATATTGTCCATTTGCTTCATCCTGGCCTAAGAACCCCTAATGGAAAGGAGAAGTGCCTGAAGATGTGCATGTGAGATTTTGTACAGGGGACAATAGCACTGCCAGTCAGTGCTGGGATTGATGATGAAATGGATGTAGACATCTCCTCCTGACTGAACAAGGGTGTGATTTTTTCTGTGATGTCCCTACTTTAGGTTTTAATCAGAGATGACATTCTCTGCTACTCAATCCAGCTTTAGACTTTAGAGTCTAGACCTTAGAGTCTTTAAGGTCAGCTCAGAGCACAACTGTGTCAGCTGTCTAAGCAGTGTAGTGTAAGAAAGAAATCCCCACTATTGGGTTAAAAATACTGGGGAAATCCCCTCCCTCTCTTTCTTTCCTCCATCTCTGATGGTGGCAGTAAAAAGAACTCTGACAGTTTCCCATTCTTGCTACAATATTTTTCATGAAATCGAAAGTCTTTCTGCTCTGCTGGCAAACTACAGTTATTTGACTATGATGAGCTGATTGCAGAATAGTTCATCCCACATCCTGTATTAGTGGAAAACATCACAACGGCGCTGCCCATTCCTTCCATTGCTCAAGGGAAACCATTGCCTAATTAGCGGCAAAGATGTGGTGAATGAGCCCAGAAAACTAACCCACGAATCAGCACCTTGACTGAAAAGAAAACCTCAATCCACTTGCAGAGAATGGGGATAGCACAGACTTCGTTGTTCTTCTTCCTCTACGTGCCGTGTTCTGGGTTAAGAAAAAGCCACAGAAGAAAAGTGGTAAGGCAAAGGAAGACAAGTTGTTCTGGTTACATTGATCCCTGCATTCACCATTTGTACCATCTGTCCATTTTTTTTGGCGTATTTTTGGACTTTTCAGCAGTGGGAAAATAGTGGCCATGTGCTGAGTTCTTCTTATCTCCTGAAAACACTTCCAAGAGAATTTATACCAAAAAGCTCAAGGATATTGAACCTGTTAGTGCTTCTGTCACAGCTGTGAGTGTCATCTAGAACTAATTCTTTCTTATCTCTGTCTGGCCAAGCATTGAGATTCCTGCTCCTACACTGTTACCTGACCTTGCAGTATGCATCCTGAATGTCATTATGAGTCCCAGGTTCAGGGTCACCCATTGGCTTGGATTTCACCTCAAAAGAGCTGCTCAGAGGAGTTGAGCCTGCTTGTAGCTGGGAGGGCTCTGGGAACTATTCTGTCATCGGTTTCTTTACCACCTGTCACAAGACATGGACTGCTCTATTATGTCCAGGAGAAAACAGGAGAAGAGCCCACAGCTTTCCAGATAAGGAAGCACAAGGTTTTCCCTGATGTTTCTTATACTTTGAGAATCTTCCCACATGTACTTTGAAAAGAGACACCGCCTCCCTTGCCTCTGATGGGCGGTTTGCTACCTTACTTGGGCCAAGGAACCAAGTTGCACTGCCCCCATGTAGACCTTCTTAAGCTTTTCTATTTTCCTTCATAGTATAAATCATTAAGGTTGGAAAAGACCTTCAAGATTATCTAGTCCAAATTTTGACTGAATACTACCATGCCCACTAAATTATATTGCAAACTGCCACATCTACTTTTCTTAACACTTCCAAAGATGGTGACTCCACCACTTCCCTCGGGAGCCTATTCTGATGTTTAACCACTCTTTCAGTGAAAAAATTTTTCCTGATATCCAACTTGAACTTCCCCTGGTGCAATTTGAAGTAATTTCCACTTGATCCATCACTCGTTACCTGGAAGGAGAGACAACTTCCACTGTGCCACAACTTCCTCTCAGAGAGTTGTAGAGAGCAATAAGATCTCCCTTGAGCCTCCCTTTCTACAGGCTAAACAACCCCAGCTCCCTCAGCTGCTCCTCACAGGACTTTTGATCCAGACCCTTCCCCAGCCTTGTTGCCCTTCTCTGAAGATATTCCAGCACCTCAATGTCTCTCTTGTTTTAAGGGGCCTGGAACCAGACATGGGATTCAAGTGACCTCAGCAGTGCTGTGTACAGGGGGACAATCACTGCCCTGGTCCTGCTGGCCACGCTATTGCTGATACAGGCCAGGATGCCATTGGTCTTCTTGGCCAGCTGAGCACACCTGGCTCATATTCAGCCACTGTGAACCAGGAACCTCAGCTCCTTTCCCACCGTGCAGCTTTTCAGCCACTCTGCCCCCAGCCTGCAGCACTGCCTGGGGTTGTTGTGACCCGAGGGCAGCACCTGGCACTTCATCTTGCTGAACCTCATACAAGTGGCCTTGGCTCAACAATCCAATCTGTCCAGACCCCTCTGCAGAGCTTTCCCACCCTGCAGGAGATCAGCACTCTTTCCCAGCTTGGTGTCATCTGCAAACTGACTAAAGGGGAGCCCTCGATGCCCTCATGCAGATTATTGATAGGCCTTAAACAGGACTGGCCCCTATACTGAACCCTGGGGAACACCGCTGGTGACCAGCTGCCAGCTGGATTTAACTCCAAACAACACAGCTCTCTGGGCTCGGCCATCCAGCCAGTGCTTTACCCAACAAAGAGTACACACATCCATACCATGGGCTGCCAGTTTCTCCAGGAGAATGCTGTGGTAGACAGTGTAAAAGGTTTTACTAAAGATTAGGTGGACAACATCCACAGCCTCTCCCTTATCCACTAAGTGGGTCACCCTATCATAGAAAGAGATCAGCTTAGTCAAGCAGGCCATTCCTTTCCTAAACCCATGCTTGGCTTTGCATCCCTTTGTCGTTCTGTGCCTGCCATGTTATGGCACTCAAGGTGACCTGTGCCATGGCCTTCTGTGGCTCCAAGGTCAGGTTGACAGGCCTATAGTTCCCCAGATCCTCCTTCCAGCCTTTTTTATAGATGGGTGTCACACTGGCTAACCTCCAGTCACCTGGGATCTCCCTGGATAGCCAGGACTGCTGATAAGTTATGAAGAGTGGCTTGGTGAGCTCTTCTGCCAGTTTTCTCAGTATCCTTGGACAGATCCCATCCAGCCCCACAGACTTGGGAGTGTCTAAGTGGCACGGCTGGTCACTACTTCCTCCTGGATTATAGGGGGTTTATTCTGCTCCCTGACTTTCTCTTCTAGCTCAGGGGTGTGGGTACCCTGAAGACATTTCGTCTTTCTGCTAAAGACTGAGGCAAAGAAGGCATTAAGTAGCTCAGCCTCACCCTTCACGTCAATATTCCGCTGCCACATCCAACAAAGGATGGAGATTCTCCTTGACCCTCATTTTGTTATTAATGTATTTGTTATTTTTGATGACAGTGGCTGGATTGAGTTCTAGCTGGACTTTCTCCTTTCTAATTTTCTCTCTGCATGACCAAACTATATATTTGTACTCTTTCTGAGTACATCTTGCTGCTGAGTACAAAAAACCAGGTTTGCTTCTTTGTAAATAAACAAAATATTAAGTAACCTACAGTGTTTTTCTGTCCTTTGGGGTGAGGGGAAATGATTAACAGCTTTTCTAAATAGGGAACTAGGTAAAGTTTTGCTCGGACTAATATACCTTTAGCTCTCCTTCCTACTCCCTGCCCCAAGGGACTCAGACACCTAAAAAAGAAAGAAGAGTTAGAGGTGATCCTGTTGCAAGCTCCTGAGGACTGTCCTGCTGGCTCAGTATTTTTCCACCCCCCACCTTTTTGTGAAAATGTTGACAGCTTTGGAGCTGGCAAGCTGTTAGCACGGCTTTCGCAGCCATGCTGGGCGTGAATGTGTGACACACTGCGGCAGGAAGTGCTCAGTGTCAGATCTGGCGATAACCGGACCTTTCTTCCAGGAAGACGAGATCATGTGGTCTCGTATGTGAGTGACACAGGCTGTGAATGCCAGAGTCATAACACTCTCAGTGATTTGGGGACCTTTTGCTGCTGGGTTCCCAAGAGCTCTTTGGAAATGTCACAGGGTGAGCGGTTCCCTCTCGAGCCCATGAGAACACAGCGTGTGGTTCGCAAACCCACAGAAACACGCTATGACCGTGTCCATCAGTACCAGAGGCAAACCAAAGCTGAACAACAGCACTGTGTGGAAAATACCAAGCTAGCAGCCACAGGCACGAGTCCTCTCTTTATCTTAAGCCTAGAGACAGCAAAGATAGCTGTCACATCTCTCATCTCCTTTCCAAGATACATTGTTCATAAATAGATATCACTCTCAGCCTCCTCCCACACCTCTTCCTTTTTTTTTACTGTGGAGAAACAGAAAGTAAGGGGTACTTGCAGTAAAAAAATTCCTCTGAAGTCACATCTGATCAAGGGTTTGGGTCCTTGGTTGATTCAAAAGCCTGTGGTGATAGATGTGGTATGTTTGCTTAGATAGATCAGATTGAGATTCTACGTTTTTCGTTCTGCTGAAAACACCAGAGAAAGAAGATTCTTCTTTCCAGGAAAATTTAATTCAAAAAAGTAAGGTATTTGGCACTGAGAAATACCCTCAGATGGGTTCTGACCCACTGTGGCAAGCCCTCATAGTGTAAACTCAGAAAAGCTATGTATGAATACATATGTACCTAGCAATGCAGCTAATTGCTCATTATCTGTGGAAATTCTGGTTCAAAATAACTTTTTAAAGTAAAATCAGGTCTCAAATCTCTTGAGCAGTTCTGAAAGCATTCCCAGTCAAACACTAAAGATTTCTATCTACATTTAATGTTTATCCACCATGAGGCAACTACAGCAACTACAGCAGTCTTCATGCAGTCCCAGATGAAACCTGGCCCAGAGGCAGAGCTGAAAATACCTATCCCTGCCTAGCTGCCAAAATAAGCCCAAGTGAGCCCTGGCCCAAATGAGCTCAACCCCAGGTCGATGTCACTGGCTGGAGCTCAGCCCTGGGTCAGGAGTCACCCATTTATTGACAGAATAACTCTGTTTACTCTGCTCTAGCTGCAGTGTCTCTGCCTTTTGTGAAAAACAAAGCGGTACATGCAGACCTGCAGAACTGTAAGCAGAAGGTCATGTCGGAAAAGTAGCTGAGGAGGACCTGGGGCTGGAAGAAGAGCAGATGCTGCAGGGAGACGTGAGTGGTGGTGCAACTGAGTGTGGGGAGCCCAGTGTCAGGAGAGTGGGCAGCGAGAAGTGCAAGCAGGCAAGAGGGAGTCTCTGGGGTTGGCACTGAGAGCCACTGTGCCTTGCTTTCATCTGTATGAACACTGTGGTAACCAGACCCGCTGTCTATTGCTATCTTCCCTCCTTCCAGCCATCTACCCCTGCCAGCCAGCACCTGCTCCATCCCTGTGCTGGGGAGCACACACCAATGGGACCAAAGAGGGTGGCTAAGAAATACAGCAGTTGCTCAGCAACTTCCTGTCCCCTGAGGAGGACAACGTAAGCAACCTGCACCACTCTCCTGGATTGCTCTTCTCTGCACAGCTGGAGGTGCTCCTACCTTGACTTTTTCTGGACTTCCCCTGCTCAGCCTGCAGATCTTCTCCCACTTTAGGCCTCCAAACCCTCATTTTCAGAAGAGGAAAAAGCCACTGTGCGGGGTGCGCTGACCCACTGCTGCAGGACAGTGCAGGACAAAGGTGGAGCTGAAGGGACATGGCACCAGGTTATTGATCACTGAGGAGACCTTGAGCTGGGTAAATATATGTCCTGCTTCCTCCCGCACTCCCTGCAGGTGTGAGCTGGCTTGCATAGAGGTGTGGGCCAGGTCTCACAGGCAGCAGCAGGTTTTAAAGGTAGGTCTGCAGCTCTGGGGGAAACCCCAGTACCTGCCACCAAATCTACTAACAAAGAGGCTCTTCTGCTGCTTCCTGCCCTCCCTCCCCTGCCCCTCCATCTGCGGTTGTGTGCTTATGCCTGCTGTTCCTGAAGGGATGCTGTGGTAGCGGAGGAGTGCCCTTGCTCTCCTGGACTACCCAGCTCGGCTCCTTGGGGAGCAGATCCTTCCCAGGGGTTGTACAGAAAGGTGTCCCACGAAGAGCGAGGGAGGGCAGTCTGTGCTGGGCCTGTTTGTACCGCCTGCCTCTACGGAAGGGTGTGTTAGAGCAAGTGGATATGTGGCTGCTTGTCCGAGTGGGGATGTTCAGGAGGCTGGCTTGAATGTTCTGGAGTGAGTTACCTGGTGCTTACATTCTGCAAATGTGTTTCTGTGTTGCAAGGCAGCCTGGAGGGGCCTGGGACTCCGTAACTGGGGCAAAGGAGGCTGAAAAGCCCACTCACCCTTATCAAGTGATGTTCAGTGCATCCACATGGGCTGAAATGTGCACAAGTCCAGCCACCTCTTCCCTCAAGTGCAGCAAGTCCCTCCCATGCACTCCTCTCCCCATGTTCACATGCACCCCTGGGCAAAAAGACAGCTCACAGACAGGACACAAGCATTCCACAAGACCTCTGTGTCCTCTCATGCACATGCATTCACATCCCTTTCCTCTCCAAGTACAGAAACATAGAAAGTCTTTGAGGGCAGGCATGCACTGCGAGGTGGCAGAGGAAAGGAGGAGGAAAATGGGTGACGAAACCAGTATTAGTGTGGCTCTCTCGGGCGATGGTATTTCTTATCCTCAGAGTGTGGGGCTGACAGAAGGGAAGCAGTCAGGAAGAAGCAAAAGAAGCAGCTTGGGGGAGATGAGGGGCAAAGGAAGACAGAAGGTGTCCCCTGGCACAAGCAGAGGGCTGAACATTATTCAGGTGCACTTTTCTCATTAGCTCAGCTATTGAGCCAGTGCCAACGTTGGTTTTTCCTGGGAACACACAGTCTGGTGGGAATGGCAAGGTTTGCTTACTTTTAGGGATCAAGATAAAAATGGCACAGCAGGCAAAGTGCAACTTCAGGCTCCCAGGCTGTGGCTGGATTGTGCAATTTTTGCTCACATTTCAAGTCACAGATTTTCTTCTGCACTGATTTCTAGATCAATAAAATACCAGTTTTAAAACAATTCCCAGCCTGGGAGGACAACTTTTGTATTCAGAGAAATTCATTATTGTACTCATTTGTGGTTTTGACAGAAGCAAAACCCAGGGAATGCCTTTGAAAACCGAGGGATTACCAGGAGATAGAGACAGGACAGCATCCTGGAAGCCTGACTCCCACTGATTTAGCAGTTTTACCCACATTTGCTTCGAGCAAAGTCTTTCGTGGTTTGCATAGTGATCTCTTGGGACCATAGATCTTGGGAGAGGAGGACAGATTTGGCATAACACCTCCAGAGAGGATGTAAAGTGAAACATAAAAACCAGCCTGACCTTGCTGTATCACCAGAGACACATGATGGAGACCGAGGAACAGGAGGAAGACTCCAGCTCCCTCTCAAATGACAAATCAGAGACTAACTCACGTCGCTGCCTCCGCTATGTGCCCCTTGGGATAGCCTTTCTTGTGCTGGCTGGAGCTGCTGCAGCAACCTGGTATTTCCTAGGTAAAAATTCACATGTTTTTTCCCCCCTACAGGAGGTGGTTGGGGGGTATTCAAAGCAGTGCCCAGCCCAAAGCACTCTAGTACTCTGGGTGATCTTCTGACAGTCATACACAGGGGTAACCTCCTCTTACCTACATATCACCAAGGTAACCTGGTAGTGTCTTCTCTTGGCAGACTACAGACCATGGCACCTGGAGCCATCCATCCTGCAGTTTTACTGTGGCAGCCTCCAGGTCCTCAACCGCCGGTACTCCCCAGACCTTGGGCAGGTGGAGTCCAGAGCCTTCTGGGTGGAGTCAGCTAAGCTCCAGAACATGGTGAGGCCACTTTCAAGAATAGAGCCAGCCCTGAGGCTGCTCAGTCAGTAGAATGAGGAAGGGGTCAGGCACCCCCATCCAAGAGCAGACTCGGTGGGCCTGTACAGAAAGAGGGATGAAACATTGGATCAGCCACTGTAACACTGCACTGTAGTTATCAGACAACGTTCTCATTGCAGCTGAAGGAGCTGATTTGTGCCACAGAGCTGGGTCGATACTACAACTCCAGCACGGTGTATGCCTTTGGGTGAGTAGCACCCACAGCATATTTGCTTGTTTGTGTGTAAAAGCTTGCAGTAAATTGTACTCTGGTTTCACTGAAATCTACCCATGACAAACTTCTGCAGTCCCTGCCACGAGGTCCAGGCTAGGCTGAACAGTCCAGATTCAGAATGGTTCCAGCAAAGCAGACCTGGGGATATTTTGATGTTCCTGTTCATCCCAGGTCATGATGAAAAGCCAAAACTGAGAAATTTTTTCAGAGAGGCAAAAGTTCAAGAGAGTAAAAATAAAAATCATTAGGAAGAGAATAAAAAAAACATTCCTGGCACTGTCAGTAGAAACTAAGCAGCTGGAAATTAATTTGTCTGGTTCAAGAAAGCTATTTTATGGCCTGACTCTAGGCACCAGAAGGGAGAGGCCAGAAAGCACCACGGAAAAGTTATTCCCGCCAAGAAACATGGACCACCTGGGAACAGGATAACAGGAATGGGTCAGATGTAGGACTACAGCTTTGCAGGTCATAAAAGTAGATCAGGATAGCAGAAATAATTTCCAGACTGATGGTCATTTGCTTCTGATTTTTTTCTTATGGAAAACCACATCCCTATATTTGTCCCTCACCCAAGGAGCTTTCCAACTTTGATGTAAATCCATTTTCAACTGGGGAAAGAAATGTTTCACTTGCACATCTTCCTCTAGCCTTTTACTGAACATAGGTGTGTTTCAACAACTCTTTGCCCTCCCCCATCCAATTTTCTCTGCCAGCTGGTTGAACAGAACTTTCCCAGTCACAGCCTCCTGTGGCTTTAGCCTGCCCAGCATTAATGGGTTGTGGTAAGGTACCTGGTCGTAAATCATCCACTTGTCACCACTGGGAGATGAGACAGTGAAGCCTTGAGCTTCCCTTATCAACCCCTGGTCAGTAGTATCCAAAGGTCATTTCTACCAGAAATGGGACTGCTCATTAGACTAGTCTTGATTAATTGCCACGTTAATTTGAGCTCATATGGCCATCACTAAAGCCAGATGGCATAGAAAGGCTTCTTCCCACAAAGCACTGAGCATTGACTCACACCGTGGACATTGCAGCTCTTCTGCCCCACCCAAAGAGGTTCCTCTGGGTCACAGCAGCAGAGCTGGAAATGTGTCTGATTGTGGAAAAACTGTGGAGAGGGTTCATCTCCCGGGTTATTCTCTCCAGTGATGCAAGCAAGAAAATTTCACATGCTATTTCTCTGTTAGGGAGGGAGCTCTGACCTTCTTCTTCTGGTTCACCCTCCAAATCCCTGAGGGTCAGCAGAAGGAGGCAACTGCTGAGAGGGTAAACACGGTGCTCCACCAAGAGCTCTCCACCAGCTTCAACAGCTCGGGCAGCCTGTCCTACCAGACAGACTACAGGGTCAACCCAGATTCTTTGGTTCTCCTGGGTAAGTACCAGCTGCTCAGCTGTGGCCTGAGCAGTCAGAAATGCTCCACAATGTATAAGGTTAGGAGAAAAGGCCTGGAGTCTCTATTGAAGGAGATAGACAAAACTTGAAGAGGATGGGGGAAATAGTGAGGACCAGAAGATACAATTACTCACATTTTTTCCTGATAGAGAAAAACCGAAGTGTGATTAAAAAAAAAAAACAACCTTCCTTTGAAGGATTAAAATTATTGGAGATACACCTGACCATGTTCAGAGAGGTACTTTTTTTTTCACCCATCAGCTTTGGCTTCTGTAGAGCAAGATCTTAGACAGGTCATGACTTTGATCAGCTCAGCTTGAAAACAGAGAGCATTTAGGTTTCCTGCTTTCCTTTGGGAGATTATTCCAGACTATTTGATAGAGAGAACAAGAGCAACATATCTGAGTCACCACTAAGTCTTCCTCTGAGACAAAGCATCATTGTCACTTCAGTTCTTGACATATGATTTTAATGATTATTTATTGCCCACAGTGAAGGTCACAGCCTGTTTAAAAAGCCACCCATGCAAAACTGCTCTAAAGCGTTGGGTAAAGGACTAGGGATGTAGCTAAAGTCAATGCATACAAGTCCAATGGAATTTATATTTGATCTTTACAATGAGGCTTAACTTGTCAGCCTGGTCTGATCCCTCTTACAGAGTCCCAAATCTCACAGGTTTTAAAATACACTGTGTTTCTTCTCTCCTCTTGGGACTCCTACTTCCAAGTTTCTTCTTCCCATGAGATGTTACATCTCCAAGTGGGTTTCTTTTTTTTTTTTTTTCCCAGGCATGCTATCTTGCTTTATTCTAAGATTAAGCTTCCTTTATTATATTCTATCCATATTTTCTTTGACTTTTACCCCCACATCCCAATTGTATTGTGGGTCATTTTTGGTGTCTATAAAGAAAATTTGATTTCCTCTAAGTGATTTTCACTCCCTCATCCAGACCATCATTTAAAGATCTTAGTCAGAAGCTGCATTAGCATTTCATCAAGACATGTCCTCCTACAGTTACGATTAGTTCCTTACTTCTACTTTTGATTGGTTTCCAGCATACCAGACCCTATGTTCAGCCAATTTACATGAACTTTCTTAACAAAGATATCACAAGGAAATAGGCTGAATCCTTCCAAGTCAGCCCATCTAGCATTTTCCTTTTATTTGCTCACTTCATAATGCAACTCATAAACAAACGAAAATGATGGTGCCATAATTTTAGCTGTTCCCAGTTCCCTCTTATTTGCTTTGCATCTGTTTCACTGTTTTATTCATTTCAGCAGACCACACTTCTTTCTATTTTGGACTTAACACACCAGTTGTGGTTTATCCAGCTCCTTCTGCTTTCCCTAGTCCTTTCCACCTCCCTCTCCTGGCAGAAATACAGTCTGATAACTGAGGCAAAAGCCAGAAACTTCTTATACTGCTGAGCCAGGGTGACCTCCAGCCGATGACTTAACCTCTGTTTCATTCGCCCTGCACAGTTAGAGTGAAAAAAACAGCTAGCTAATAGCAGGTCATTAGCACTTCATTTCTTCCCGACAGACTCCTGCCGGCCTGCTCAGCTCTTAACATTCACTCTGCCTTGAAACACAGAGCTGCAAGCCACTGAGTAGCACAGAAACCTCTCCAATATCTCCAGTGCTTTGTTTTTACTAACAGCCACACTCTCCCCAGTACACCAGCTTCCCCCTTCCCCAAAAGTCTTTCCAGACTTCCTTCTTCCTACAGGAACTCGGGTTTATTACCTTCAGATGAAAGAGTACTTACTACCATCTCTGCACAAACTATTCCCTACAGCACACGAGCTTCTCTAGAATTCTGCCTTATGCCTGCAGGATCCTATTTTCCACAACATCTGTTTTTGCTATGACAAAACCACTCATCTCTCCCCATAGAATTGCTTAGAAGCTACAGAAGACCAAAGCCCTGACCTAGGCAAACCCCCAATAGCAATCCTCACACCCAGCTGACCTCACAGTGCCTTTTATTTTGGCAATTATTCCCACTAGCACCTGATCTCTGGCCGATTACAGTTCAGCTGGGAGGCTGGAGAAAAGCCCAGCTCTCTTAAAGTGTTGTCCACCCTGTGAGTATTTCACACAGATTTGTAGCCCTTGCTGGTCACTTCCCCTTCTCCAAAGGTGGACTCTCTAAGGATGTTGAGTAGCTCATTGCAGTGTGGCCATCAAAAGATGACTCCTTGTCCATCCTCAGCAACTCCCATATGTTTGAGTGGGCATTCTTTAAGCTGGGACAGCAGATGGTGAAGGCTCTGGGAAGTGGGGTTGTGCCGTGTGATGTGGCTGGCAGAGGAGGGGGATGACTGCCTGAAGAACTGCCCAGCCCTCCTGGGAAGAGAAAGAGGTCCCAGCACAGCACACAAAGGTGGGCAAGGAAAAAACACAGAGAAGGCCCTGGTGGGCTGGAAATCATGAATTAGGGCTGTTGGATTTGGGTCAGGGGCAGACAAACTTCCCAGAGAGATGGGTTGGGGAAAGCATGACTGAAACAGGTCCCTGAGAACAGATGCCCCATGCTGAAGTTGTAAGTGAGCCAGTTACATAAGGAAGGAAGGGAATCCTCACCTGCCATGCTAGGTTATCAGATTTTTTTTTAAACCAGTTTATGCTTTTGTTTATCTTTCTTTATATATTTTCTTTCTAACAGAATCCAGTGTGAAAGACATAGTAGTGCTGAAATCCACTCTGGGTAGGCTACCTTTTCCTTTCCTTTTGAGTTCATGACTTTATGGGAGGGATTTTCACAGGGCACAGAAGTCTTGTCAGCCTCCTGGAGTTGTAAATCCTGGGAAGGGGAGAGTAGGAGCAAGGGAGCACCAGTGCTGCTGCTTGGCCAGATCCAAACTGCATGACTGCTACATACTGGATGGCTCTGGGCAGAGGTACCAGCTGCCAGGGGCCATGCAGTCACCTCAGACTTTTCCTGGTCCTAATGAGAACTGTGGAATAGCTTGGTGAACTGGTACCACAGTGCTAATTCCAGACTCCATGCAGTGCTGCTGAGTGAGTTGGGGATTTCCTGCTTGGCTCTGCACTGGATGTGTCTCATATAGCAGTCTGATGTCTTGGCAATGTTTGAAGATGCTTCTAGTAATTTCAGGCAGTGTTGTAAGTTCTCTGTCTGGCAGCTTGCATTAGATATGCTATTAGAAGCTCACCTTTAAGCTGATATTTACTCAAAAATCCTGGTGCAAAAGTCTTCTGAGAACTGGAATTCAGATGAGGCAGATGTAAAGCCAGGAAGAATGTGGGGCTGAGAGGAGAAAGAAGTGTAAAAGTAAATAAAGCCAGCGGAAGATAACTCTGCTGTGTCGAGGTAGTATTAAAGCCTGAGGTAGTATTAGCTTAACCAAGGAAAAGGGGACAGCTCTTATAGAGAGAAACTGGGGCAATGGTACAAAAGGATCAGTGCCACCACAACATACGTAAAAGTAAACCGAGATCACTGGGATGACTCAGCCTTACCCTAAAACAGGGCTTACACTGACGTACCCAGTGACAATCCCATATCTAAATTTCCTTTACAACCACCTCTGTTTCAGGTTGCTACAGGTACAGCTATGTCCAGGAGGATGACATCCTAAGGTTGGAGGGCCCTGACTACCTGGCCTCCAGCTGTCTTTGGCACCTCCACAGCCTCAAGGGCTACATGATCAAGCTACACCTGGAGTGGACTCTGCCTGACTGCAGGGACCGCCTGGCAATGTACGACGCAGCCGGGCCCCTGGAGAAACACCTCATCACCTCGTAGGTAGTAGGTAGCTCCCGAGCAGGGACAACACGGAGGGGAAGGCAGGCAGGATGGCACGACACACCACAGCAGGGGAAGGTGTCAGACTGCACTAGAGGAAGTTCTCTTTGATGTACAACCTGTCTGTTGCTGACGAGCTGAAGTCGCTGATGTGGGATGTCTCGCACAGCCATGCAGCAGGAGCTGTCGGCCCTTTGTTTAGTTCAGTTAGTGCTTCAACTGCTTTGTGTGGATAACACAGATCTCCACTCTCTTTCTCGTTCTTCTCTTTTATTTGTTTATTTCTTGCTTCACTCCCATCCTTTTATCTTTCCCCTGAGGATCTATGGCTGCAGCCGGCAGGAGCCCATCGTGGAAGTCCTTTCATCTGGCCCTGTCATGTCCATTGTGTGGAAAAAAGCCATGTACAGCTACTATGACCCCTTCATCCTCTCTGCACGGGCGGTGCCCCTCAAAGGTGAGGAAGGCTGGAGGCAGGTGGCTATAGTTACAGGGAGAAGACAGGTTATCTCCTGCAGCATCACAGCTCCTGGAGGTCCTGTATCCCTACTAGGGGCAGAATTCACTCTGGATTGCAAGGGTGGTCAGTAAAAGGCAGGTTAGGTGTTGCCCCCTCACCTGGACTCATACACTATCATGTGGCTTGAGTCTTTACCGCCCAGGGACTGGCAGGCAGAGCCTGAGTGATCGTGAT
This sequence comes from Erpornis zantholeuca, assembly GCA_013400515.1. Taxonomy (NCBI): domain Eukaryota; kingdom Metazoa; phylum Chordata; class Aves; order Passeriformes; family Timaliidae; genus Erpornis; species Erpornis zantholeuca. Next base: position 1,277,398 of record VZTN01012422.1, read on the forward strand.
GCTTTAGGAGAAGCTCTCACACATGGACAGACCAGATGTGGCCTAGACATCACATCCACAAATGCTTGCAGATGAATATCAATTTAACATAAGACTCTAAGACAGCAAAATTCATTACCATTACACTTCTCTGGACAAGAGGAGGAGGCTAAAAGTGTTGCTGGGTAGAAATGGCTGCTTGAAGGGGGATGGCAGAGCACCCCAGTTACCTTTGGCATCAGGTTTAGAGTCCCTTCTCTCCTCCAGTTGATACATGGCTCCCTCCAGGCTGAGGCTGAGCTGACAGAGAGCAGGGCTCTGAATGTCTGTATTTACAGCTTGTGAAGTGAACATAACTCTGCGGGAGAGCCTGGAGCTGCAGGGGAAGATTGGCACCCCACATTACCCCAGCTACTACTCACCCAACACGCAGTGCACCTGGCACATGATGGTAAGAGCCAGCTCCCACAAGAGCCTCCACCCCGTCCCTGAAACCCCGGCAGCACTCTGCACACTGCGGGAGGTACAGCCAGGGCTCTCGGTCAGATCACCATGAGAAGCAACAAGAGGGGTGGCAGCCTGCCCAGCCTCCACATAAGGTGTGTTTCTGAAGGGGAAAGAGTCTAATATTGCATACTAGCACAGAGCTGCCATAGCTGAGGGGGAATCTGAAACCTGATATCCAGAGGAGTTCTTCAAAACAGAGCCAGACTGATAGGAATTGAGAGGAGCTGCCAGGCTTTGACACCAGCAGCAGAGCCAGCCTGGGCTGTGGCATGGCTCCAGCTTAGAGGGTGCCTCTTTCTGACCATCAGCATGGCTGGATATGTCTGGCCTTCACATTTGCTCTGCTCATTTCTGACTTATGGAGTGTGCTGTAAAACTGGGAGCCATCTGCCCTCTGCTCTGCACCCCCTTGTCTGTAGGTTCCATCACTCGACTATGGGGTCACCCTCTGGTTCGACGCCTATGCACTCAGCAGACAGAAGCACGACCTGCCCTGTACACAAGGCCAGTGGATAATTCAGAACAGAAGGTGTGTGGTGGGGTCCTGATTTCTGCCTCTCACATCCCACTTGGGATAAAACTGGGATTAAACTTTTGCAGGTTCCCTGCTCACTTCAGCCACCATATCTGAGGAAGAAGAGCCACACACTGAGCTACACTCAGTGGCCACTCTTGGTGCTGGTACCTCCTGCTTTTTTTGCTCATCTTGTTCACTCCCCAGTGAACACATTTCTTACAGATTTGCTTCAAGCTACCAACCTGCTTTCTCTGTCTTGCCTTTAGCATCAGGCTTCTTAGTTTTCTCCTGTGTGTGTAACCTTGGTGTCCTCCCACGTCTCCTGTGTTTGCAAATCTGCCTGTCACCACCTCTGCAATATTATCTGTGTGTGCCATTGCCTTGCATCCACCTCCATACAGATCTTCCCCTTAGCTCCATATCCTCCTGCTTTGACTGCAGCCACTTCCCCTGCAGGACTTCCCACAATTAGCATGCATATGTAGCTGGGGCTGCTGCTCACCAGCACCCAGGTGCAAAGGATGGAGAGCTGTTGTGCTACCATCTCTTCAAAGCAGGCTCTGAGATAGATGGACCTACAGCCTTTGGATTTCCTCCCACTTACCGCTAAATTGCTTGTTTCCCTCCAAAACCTTCCCCAACCCATCTCATTAGTGTCTTCTCCATGGCTCCTGTGGAGGTAACTTTTTCCCTATAAAGGGTCTGATTAGAAGTTATGTTACCCTGGCTTAGGATTTCCACTTTTTGTCTCCCTGCCTTCCTCTCTTAACCTGTCGGTGCCACAATTTTTACAACATGGCTTGTTCAGGAAGATGACAAACAAGAATCTTCTTATACTATAAGAACTGAAATGCTTTTCATGGCCTTATCTCCATTCTTGCCAGAAAGTGGGAGATGTCCGAAGATAGGACAGTCCCCCTGGACTCTGTATCTCCTGCATACTGAAGGCATTTTATACTCCTGGTTTCCCCACAGCACCCAGCCTGTGTGACCCCCTTCCCACCCCAGTCCCACTGAGCCCCCTTGCCCTGCTCTGTCTCCTGCCTCCCTGTCCAAGCCACATTTCCTGTGTTTCCCCTCAGGTTGTGTGGCCTGCGGACCCTGCAAGCCTATGCTGAGAGAATCCCAGTCACATCTTCTGCTGACATCACCATCACCTTCACCTCGCAGATCTCCTTAACCGGCCCTGGCGTACAGGCAGCTTACAGCCTGTACAAGCAATCAGACCGTAAGCTCAGGTTCTTCCCTGCTCCTTAGTGGGGTGGAGGGGACCAGCATTTGGCTTGTGCCAGGAGAAACACACAGCACAGCCTGTGCCATCCACCATTCAGGAAGACACTCACAAACAAGTGACACACACACCAGTGATCACCCCAAAAGAAGAGGCAATTATGTGCAAAGCTGCTTCTGCACATGTGGCCCTGCCTCTTGTGGCCAGAGCATCCATGCGACAAAACCCAAGGTCACAAAGTTGGCTAAAATCTTAGCCTCATGTCAGCATCACAGACTGGCTTTTGGAATTCCATGAGAAAGCACCTCTGCTTGAAGCAACGTTTGTTTTGATTACAAGATCTCTCAGAGAGAGCCGTTTCCTGCTCACCTTGGAATCCGTACAAACAAGACATAAATAAAACCACACAGAAATACACACATATGCAAATGCCACCCACAGTCTGTCTTTCCAAGGTTTCACCATCTCCCTCCTAAAGGGTGCCAGTAATGCACACCAGTCCCTGAATACACGCACCTGTCAACGTGTCTAACAACAACCCCTTCAAGGTCCCACGTAAGTTTTGATAACAACTCCAAAGAGCCTGTTTCAGCTTTCCCATGGCATTCAGGAGACATGACACAGCAGTGATCCTGAAGTATGGTGTGCCAGACAGGTGGTTTATCCTGTATACTGCCCATTGTTACAATGAGAAACAGGAAAAGCCCTCTTTCCCCTGGTGCATAGCCTGACTCCATATGCACCTGTGAAGAGCAGATGAGGCAGCAGATTTTGGGGATGCAGTGAGTGCTGCCAGCACACTGCAGCAGCACTCGTGTGGTCAGGAGGGTGTGCTCCATGCTTCACTTTCAAGCCATGGTGCTCTGCTGCCAGGAGGTTTCCAGTCACTGGGGACTAATTACTCTCTTTTGGTTTCACAGCCTGTCCTGGGGAGTTCCTGTGTTTGGTGAACGGTTTGTGCGTCCCAGCCTGTGACGGGATCAAAGATTGTCCCAATGGGCTGGATGAGAGAAATTGTGGTGAGTGATTTCTTCTCCCTGCTGGTTCTTGGCCTTAGCAAGACACAGCCCCTCACTCCTCCAAAGGTAGGGAGAGATGGGGAAGATTTGGTTGGCCGAGGCACAGCCTTGTACCTCAACTTCAGGAGCTTAAACCTCTGCACCCGTAAAAGTCTCATCCCACTGCTGTTTTAGCCAGTTCTGGAAGTAATGCTTCTGGCTCCTGTCACAGCACAGCCTTCCCGCAAGAGTTCCCTAGCAGACAAGAGCACCAAGAGTTCCAGGCAGCCTGAAAGAAGCCCCCTGTCCAAGCTGTCCCCCACCTTGTCCTGCTTTCCTCCCACCCAGTCTACAACCAACCTCAGCCCCGGTCTACACCCCCCTCTGCTGTCACATCACTCAGCAGCCCCCTCCCCACTCATGCTTCCCCAAGCCCACACTCTGCCCTTCTCTCTCTTCTTTCCCCCCAGGCCATTTGTGACACTTCATCTGTACAAATCCTCACTCATATATTTTGCCCCAATTTGGGAACATCAAAGTACTAGATCAGCCTCAATCAGTTTTTCATGCCAAAAGCAGTTAGTGTTGATGCAGACTCTACCCTTAGCATTCCAGAACTCCTGTAGAGCCCCATTCTCATAAGAACAGTGATGCAGGCTTAGACATGACACCTAATTCATCTATTCTCTCATCCCTGGTGTGATGGGGGGCTCATCATATTGCTGCCACCACTAACTTTTCATTAGTTCTTTCCTACAGATGTTTTTTTACAGATAAAGGACCACTGGAGACAGCAGCCTCCAGTGTTTTTAAAGGTTCAGAGGAAGGTGTAGGAAAAGTCTAAAGTCAAAGAAAGTAGAAATCGTTCTCAAGGAAGCTTTAATTCAGTGCTAGAAATGTGAGAGCTCTCATAGGATTGCCAGAGTTGGGTTTTGTGTTGTCTGCAGTCTTACTGATATTGTGCTCTGTCCCATCATCCAGCTGTCTGACATCAGGATTTGTGTGCTTCCCTCCTGTAGACATGCATCCTTATGCATCCAAGATACATTTGCATCCTTATGAGTATCTAATCCTTCCTTGAATCCCAGTACCCCCTTGGCCCCAGGGATATTGTGTCATTCAGTTCCACAGGATGACACACACCAAGACTGAGAGAAACCTCACACTTTCTCAGTGTTTTCAAACATCACTTTATATTTGAGAAAGGAAATAGAGACATTATTATTTCTTTCCTTTCTTATATTCTTGTCACTGGTGCATCTCTGATTATTCACTCTATGTCATATGGAACAGTCTCTGTCTTTAAAATCAAAGTGCAAGATACCTCAGACTTTCATGTGCCTTTAGTCATCTAGAAGCCTCATGCTATTAATGAAGAAATCATAGTCATTGCAATAAGAAAACGGTACACACAAACAGAACAAGTTCCTGCTATGGAAATCTGTGAACAGAAGTCACTCTGTGATGGGCAGGCAGCTTAGTCCCATCTCCATCCTCCAGTGTCCACCAGAACTCATGGACATTGCAGAATCCATTGTTGTTCAGGATCCAGCTGCAAGGGGAAGCTCTGATCTGTATGAAACAGTGACCCGTGAGCTGAGGGTGACAGCAAGGCAGGAGGAATAGAGACATCACCAGACAGGATGCAGTCCTACAAAACCCTAACAAGGCAAACAGACCAGGACTGGTGGTGGTAACTGAGGAGTCCATGGACCTCAAGGCAAGTACATAGTGCTGAGGCATGTCTGAGGCCAAGACAAGAAAAGTTAAGTCAACAACAGCAAAGTGTAAGACAGAGTCCAGGCACACCTAAAATGCAGATAAGGCAAAAGCTACACAGCTGCACTATACCAGGTCTTAAGCACAGCTTATTAGATGGGGGAAGAGGCTGTAGAGACTGCAGGACTTAGGACCCTGACTTCACAACTTGTCTTGCATGCCTGATTCCCATGTGCTTCCCTCCTGCCCAGTGTGCCCTGCAAAGTTCCAGTGCCATGAGGACAGCACTTGCATCGAGTTCAGCAGGGTCTGCAACCGGCAGCTGGACTGTGTCAATGGGAGTGATGAGGAGCACTGCAGCGGAGGTAGGGAGTGGACAGTGACAGGATGACAAATGCCCACGCCTGTGTTCAAGCCAAGGCTGTCTGTAGTGTGCTTCCCGCGTGTGACATAAGGGCACCATCTGGGAGTTAACTCACCCAGCCTCCTCACAATGTTTGTGAGCTGTTTGTTTGTTCAGGAAACTCCCTGACATCATTTATGGAGTTCCCCCAAGCTCTCCGCTGCCCTTTCTCCTCATTTAAAGGACTTCAGGTTGCCTCTACAGCCAGCTGCCCTCTCTCAGCCTCAGCTTCCCTTCCTTTTTGCAGGGGTCCCCTGCGGTCCTTTCACCTACCGCTGTGAAGATGGGACCTGTGTGAAGAAACCCAACCCGCTGTGTGACACCACTGCAGACTGCAAGGACCTGTCTGATGAGAATCACTGTGGTGAGGAAATGATCAGCCACACGCCAGCCAGGCAGGTTCAGGATGACACGTAGCTGCAAGCTCCCCCATTTTTCCCTGCCACCCAGAAGAAGCACCCACCCTCCCTTGTTCCACCACCTTCTCCCCACCCCAGTCCTGCTGTACCAGTCCCCCTGCTCCATCCTGGGGTGGCAGGGACAGCAGCAATCAGCCAACTCTGTGCTGAGCTGTGAGCAGGCACTTGCTCTGTGGACAGCTGCTGCTTGTCTTCTTCAGGCAGAGGCATCAGGCCAAACAGACTTGTCTCATAGGCCAGGTTCAACCCACAGGCCACCTGTTTGACCACTGTGTTGGCTTATATGCCACTGTACAAGGCTCCAGCCAGGAAAATCACCCATGCCTACATGGCTAGTGGCAGGGAGGGAGTTTATGTTTTGATTTTCCTACTTGTTTTCTTCTGGAGCCTTGGTAGATAGTGAAATGGCATGACTGGGAGAGTTTCCTGACAGCACAGCAGGTAACACAATCAGCATGCTGCCCTAAAGGCATCCCCAGGCTGTAGCTTGAGGTGGGGAGTGCTCACTAGACCTGTCCTGGGCACTACATAAAGCATCTGCTGGCTGGGTAAGACAAGCAATTAGAGGTCAAATTCTTCTGTCAACTAAGTAGGAAGGGAAGGGCAGGCACAGTATATCTTGTTCCCTTCCGTCCCTGAAGTACCTGCTGTGTCTCCTCCTCAGACTGCGGGATGCAAGCCCCTCTCAGCAGAATTGTGGGTGGTATGAATTCTGTGGAAGGGGAATGGCCATGGCAGGCCAGCCTGCAAGTTCGGGGCCGCCACATTTGTGGGGGAACATTGATTGCTGACCGCTGGGTGGTCTCAGCTGCGCACTGCTTCCAGGATGAGAGGTAAATGGAGAGGGGAGGTGCTGGATAGAAAAATTTGCATCACTTTCCATGTCATGCATGGTTGGAGGCTCTTCTGACTGATGACAATGTCATGGGGCAGCTGCACCCCTTATGGCTCCAAGACATGCTTCTCCATGGCTTGGAGCTGAAGAAAGGGGTATGGATACATGCAGTATTGTCCAGGGATGCATGCAGAAAAAAGGGGGTGATGCTGGGATTCACAGAGCAGCTTGGAGGGGGCAATGGTAGCAGAAGATGCTTCACAGCTCCATCTTTGTTTCGGCTCTGCGTTGTCCCCGCACTGTCACAACGATGGAGATGTCAGCATGGTCTAGGATGGGGATAGCACTACCTGCAAAGTATGCCCTTTGGGTCCCATGCTCCTCTGCTGCATCCTACAGGCTGGCCTCCCCCTCCATCTGGACCGTTTACTTGGGCAAATACTTGCAAAATGCCACCGGCCATACAGAGGTGTCCTTCAAGGTTATCCATCTCTTCCTCCACCCTTATTACGAGGAGGACAGCCATGATTATGACGTGGCCCTGCTCCAGCTGGACCATCCTGTGATCATCTCGTCCTTAATCCAGCCCATCTGCTTGCCTGCTCCTTCTCACATCTTTGAGCCTGGCCTTCATTGCTGGATCACTGGCTGGGGAGCTCTCAAGGAAGGCGGTATGTTCAAGGTCTCTTGGTGGCCTACTGCAGCAGTGCTGAGGCAGAAGCATAGGTTCAGATGTGTCATAGGTGGAACAGGCTTCTGTTCATCCCAAAACATTGTGTCCTCCTTCACTCCCTTTGATTTTGGGTAATAGGTTGACCAAAGTTACCTGTTGAGTACCCTGAAACCTCATTTGGAGAGGCAGGCATGACTCTCTGGTGATGTGTATGGGGACAGTGTGTGTGTCTTCATCCAAAGACTAGAATAGCCCTTCAGGTCAGCTTAGTGTCTTCCCCCACTCACAGACTTGTTCCAGCTGCTTCCTAATTGGAAACACTCAGGAGACTATACAGAACTGGACACTCCTGTTTATATTCTTAGACAGAAGACCTTAACATCCATTTCAGCAAGAAACGAACCCAAGACTCTGACAACCCAGAGGTTTCCCCAAAGCAGAATACTCCTTGTCCCAACAGCTGAAGTGCCCACAACGTATCCCTGTAGGGAAATGAATGAAGGAGAATTTTACTCCTTCCATGCAGAAAAAGCTCTCTGCTGAAAGTCAGAGATTGTGATACCAGTGGAGAGCAGAATAGAAAATCCTGTGGCAGGTTTCAGCATGCAGTGAGGTAGGCATGGGCTGGGGAAAGTTCCACCATAGCTCACCTGTGCTACTTTTGGTGCTCTACCTTTCAGGGCACATCAGCAATGTTTTGCAAAAGGTGGATGTGCAGCTCATCCAGCAGAACATCTGCAGCGAGGCCTATCACTACATGATTACTCCTAGGATGCTGTGTGCTGGGTACTACCAGGGCAAGAAGGACGCCTGCCAGGTGACAGAGGAGTTGTGGGATCAGGGTTGACTACCAGAGGTGGGATATGACCCAAGTCTCACAAATGCAATCCACAGCCTGAAACGAGGGGGAAAAGACCATGTAAGGTCACTTTCCCAACACTTCCTCTGATCAAAGCGGCCAGCAACAGCTCTCATGACCACTTCTTCCCAGCATCCTTGCCTTAGACAGGATCCAAATACAGTTAAAATACCCTTTTCTCACTTCAGCCCATTCTCCACTCTATCTCCCACTTTCAAGTTAGGTGACTGCATCAGTCTTTTATGCCCTCAGCCTCTTTAGCACCTGTCATACACAGTAACCCGTCTGTTCCTTCATTACTATCAATCTCACGGAATTCTTCTTTGCCATCCCTCACAGAATCTAGTTAAATTCCACCATCTTCCTTGCTTGCCACATGTTTAGAAATGCCATATGGAGCAGCAGGAATCAGTAGAGCAATCAGCTTTTTGGGACGTGGCTGAGAGGGAGGAATTTGCACAATGAAGGAATTAATGAGTCAGATGTTTGCACTGGAGACTGGTTTTGACATCTGCCTAAGGTGCAAAGAATGTTGCAAATGTCCCAGGCATGAGTTGAGGGGATACAGGAATCTGTATACAGAGGGGCTCAAAGACCCCATAATCAGGCAGCAGCAGAAGCTGGTGGATTGCCATCACTTCATTTTACTTTTCCTTTTTCTAGGGTGATTCTGGAGGTCCACTGGCCTGCAAAGAACCCAGTGGCAGATGGTTTCTGGCTGGCTTGGTCAGCTGGGGAATGGGATGCGCACGTGCAAATCACTATGGAGTATACACCAGGATCACTCAAGTGCTGGGCTGGATGAACCAAACCATGAGCTGAGAAAAGTGCATCTCTGTCTTCTCCCCATCACACCTACACTCACATGGCACTCATTCCTGATCTTGCTCACTTGCCTCTCAGAGAGCGTGTGGGATGTTGTCAGACCCAGGATGCTCTTCTGAACAGGGTATAAAAAGGCTGCTGCAGAGATTGTAGAGAAAAGCAAGCAGACCCTCTTCCCTATCAGTGCTTCCCAGGGAGCATCCCAAGGGGTTTTTAGGCCATCCATCCAAAAGAGGGGAAAAGGGAGGGAGGTGGGGGAGTTGGGGGCAAGAACATGACACACAGCAATAGTCCCAAGCTAATGGTTTTTGAGAAGAGGAATAAGGGGAGTTGAACTTTCCATGAACCATGTGATTCAGCCACAGTCTTATGCTGGAACATTTGCTGAAAGAAAATGTGACTGATGTAGTTAGAGATTCCAGTAACTGTGAAATCAATCTGCCTCCCTCTTCCTTCCTGCTGCTTATCCTTCATCCCCCTTCCCCTCCTATCACTCCTCCTCTTCCATCTCCCTAATTGCTTCTTTTCTTAGCTGGCGTGTGCTGTTCAGTGTGCCGTTCAGCTCAGCCAGGCAACTCTTCACGTCTCACCGACTCCCAGGCACGGGTCCAGCATCGCACCCCCAAGCACGTGTCCTGCCTCCCTGCTGGAGCAGCACCTAGCCTCCACTGCTGCCCTTCCCCCAGTAAAAACACTGGAGCAGATTCCCATTCCCTTTCCTCGGCCCTTCTAAATGCCTTTAACATCAGGGCATCTCAACTCTTCCATCTCCTATCTCAGGTGATCCAGGAGGTGAAGGAGAAGGCTTCAGGGCACAGGGCTTAAACTGCAACTGCTGTGGGTTTGGTTTTTTAACTAAAGATATGTGTGTGTGTGTGTGTGTGTGTGTGTGTGTGTGTGTGTATGTGTGTACACAATTGGCCACACTCTGGAATACAAAATAAAATTAAATTGAGGATTTTTTTGGCCTTAGTTTGCCTCACTCTACTAAAAATTATCTTGAGGTTTGTATGTTTTTGACCAACTCCAGTCCTGTCACTGGCAGCTGGCAAAAGTTTCCACACCCCTGCCCACCCCAGATGTCCCTGGCGTCAATACATTCGCTAGACAGGTGGTTCTCACTGATTATCATGATTTAAGGGTGCAGTTCTCAATAAGCAAACTTGCTCTGTAGCCCAGCTGCCTGCAGTGGGGATGCAGCACAGACACAGTGGGAAGCACCTCCAGCCCCCAGAAGACAAGCACAGCACGAGCAGCTTCTGGTGGCTCCAGATGACAAATCCAAACTCCTTTTCTCCAACTCCCACCCCATTACACCAGCAATGAATTCTTGCCATCTGAAATGAGAGGCGGCAAGGAGGAACAGACTGTGAATTTTATTCAGGACTCTTCAGACACAGCAGTGAAGCAAACACCCTGCTCCCCAAAACTGGGATCTCCTGGTGCTGGCTGACACATCAGGTACCAGCATGTTCCTGGTACCCAGGAAGCACACTGTTCTCACACTGCTGGCAAGGGCTGCTTTGGGGGACAGGGAGGGAGGCACCAAGGAATATGATACCCAGCACAGGGACACCTCCAAGCAATACAGGTGGCCCAGAAAGGGATGGTGGCTCTGCATTTGTCCCCGGACCACAAGCCCAGACCAGTTGCCTGCAACAGTGAAAGGGCAAGGGCTGGTTCTTCCACAGCGGCCACCATTTCAGTCCCCATTTGCATCCAGGGTGCTCAGGAAGGGACCGCAGGCTGCAGTGGCTGATCGCTGATGTCCCCACCAGGGGCCACTGTGACATTAAGGAAAGCCAGACTGCCAGGCATAGGAGGGGGCCGTGGGCTCCAGCTCCTACAGCAGCCCAGGGGCTCCATGGAGCATCTGCCCTCCTCCAGGGCTGGAAGCTCAGGCCTCCGAGGTGAGTTTGTAAAAAAAAAATGGCTGCATATGAAGAGTGAAGGGGGCTGGGGTGTCACTGTGGGACAAGGGGCTGCCATACACTGCAGTACAAAAATAAAGATATAAACAAGAAATGAAAAGGCTGGAGTGGAGTGTTCAGATCACATCCTCAGATCTCTGGCTCGTAACAGCTAGAGAAGGAGAGAGAAAGAGAAACAAAATCAACGGTAGGAAATAAAGCAACTGAGCAGGGAGGGAAGAGTGAGAATCAGAAAAAGGGAAATGACAGAGGAAACACGAACAGAAGAGAAAGAAAATAAATGAGGAGTGAGGGTGGGAAAATAGACCAAAAGGAAGAAAAAGTCCATGTGATTAACATACACTGAGCCTTAAGATAATAACACTCAGGTCCCACAGCCATAGACAAGGAGGCTTTCAAACAGAGGGAGAAATGCCAGCCAGCTAACAAGTGCCCTCCATCAGGACAGGTGGAGATCAGTACTGAGCATCTCCAGTTTAACAACAGCCTCACAGTTTTGCAGTATGGAGAGGAATCCTTCTAATGCTTTCCATATCCAGCCTCACGCATGTCGGCCAGCCAGCCTTCCTAAGCAGGAGGCACAGCAGAGAGGATCATTTTGCACACAGCTGTGAGAACATCTGCAATGGGGACCAGCTGCTTCTGCTCTGCCTTTGCCACCTTTTCCACTGCGCTCTCACCCTGGCAGAGCCAGTGGGGGAAAAGCTCAGTGAGGGAAAAATAACAGGCTGCCTTCTGCAAACTGCTCCTGGGCTGGCAGGCAAAGGAGCTGCGGATGGCAGTCTGGAGAAGCGATCCGGCATGCGTGTCACGCAGACACGTGGCAAAATTCCACCCCTTCCCTGAACCACCCTTGCCTGCTTTGCATTCATTTCCACCCCTCTCCCAGCTGCACTCTCCTTTCTGCTGCCAGAGCCTCTGGTCCAGAGCCATAGGATCTGCTTGGCAGGTAAAGGCACGCATAGGATGAGAATAGGTAAAGCCACCTTAGGGATGAGTCAACCTCACACCTCCCTCCTTCCCCTCCCCAAGCTCTACAAACCAGGGCCATACCCACAAGAGGGAAGTGAGTCACTCATGCAGAGCTCAGGCTGGCAGGAGCTGGGAGTGCAGACAGGTAACATACCTGCAGAGGAGGAAAAGTGAGGAGCAGAGAGAGACAGGGCCCTGGGCAGAGACCACTCTGAGCCCTGGGGGACAAAGAGAGCAGAGGGAAGGATGCTGGAGGCTGGCGAGTGAGGCAATGTGGGAGGTAGATGACAGTGCTGGGATGGACACGGAAGGGAGCAGGAGGGAGGGTCCGCAGGAAGAGAGTTTAGCACAATCCCAAATAGATGGACAGTCTGCAAATAAAAATAAAACCGTAGATAAACCAAACAGTTTAAAATACAAAGCAGCAGCCATGGTAACAGCTCTCCCCTATCAGCTTTATCTCCAGAGAACTCCAACTCCTGGAGAGGACAGCCCCCACACCCCGCACCTGCTCTAGTCCTTCCCTGCTGCTAGCTGTGAGCTCTCACCAGAAAGGTGGACGGGTCTATGCCTGGGGGGTTATTTTTATCATTTTCCTCAGGGATTTGCTGCACCTTTCTCCTCTGCTTCTGCTTCTGCCTCTGCCTCTGCCTCCTCCTCCACCTCCTGCTCTTCCTCCTCCAGGTCCTCCTCTGTGCTCTGTGGCCCAGCATGCGGGACAAAAGGAAGAAAAAGTGGAGATACTTGCAAGATGAGCCACAGCAGTTCTTTCTGACACACAACGGAACAAAGCAATTGTCATAACACTGGAATAAAAAGGGACCTTTCCCCATGGCCAAGACAATTCTAGGTCAGGGAACAAGGAGACTTGTTTTCCTCTGGAGTATCACGTCAGGGAATCTAACCCACTTAAAAGTGCTGTGACCCCACCGCCCAACAACTGCCATCAGTTGCTAGTGTTCCTTCCTGCATCCTGGTTGTCTACAAGACGTTATGCACTGCCACATTTCTGTCCGTCCCTCAAAAGGGGAGCAGGAGATATCCACTCCTCAGGCTGAGACTCAGAAAAAGGAAAGAGAATTCTGCAAAACCTTCAGGGAAATAATGCCCTATAGGCAGTGACACACAGAATGGGCATGAGGAGGCATGAGGGGGATGTTAGAGTAGCATGAGAAGTGCCAGGGTGACTTGCTAAGCCATTTGCCACGCACAGCCACACACCACCCCTCCAACACACGCACTCCTCCTTTTGGGCAATGGGTGTAATGCCACGGTGCTGAACACCAGGACAGGCCCCTGTATTTCACCACTGAGGTGCACCACTGTCGCAGGGGAGAGAGGAAAGAGAGAAGGAGCAAAGAGCAAAGGATCTCGTAAGCAATGGGAGCAGGGCCATAGCAAAACTGATCTCACCTTGGCTTTGTGACTGGGCTCAGAGCTCAGGCCATTGGGGGAGTTGTACAACTCCTTGGAGACCACACACAGGAATTCTGTCTGATCCTCATTGCCATAATTATAGGATGAGCCAATGTTCACAAGCTAGAAAACATGAGAGGAAGACTTAAACCACATATTCCTGAAAACATCCACTCCACCTGGGGAGCAAGGCAGAAAGCCCACCATGCAGCATTGAGTCCAATCCATAATCCAAGTGGAAAGGCCTCATAACTAAGCTGAGGAGACAACACAGAGAACCAGGAGAGAAGTGAGCCAGGATACAAAACAGATTGGTCTCACACAGTATTCTCTAAACCTCTAGAAAGGGGCAAGAAAGAGCCAGTGTGATGACTCAATCAATGACTTACCCAGTATTCTCAGAGGGGGAAGGAGCCTTGCCTGGTGACTCTATGGTATCCACATTTTTCCCCAAAAGACAACTCCTTCCCCCCATGCTCTGCCTTATCCATACCTGCTCAAAGCGCCATCCATCTGACATAGTGGAAACCATCTGAGTGAGCTCCTCTTCCTGGCACTGCAGCACACGGTAGACATGCTTAGGAGGCACCTGAGAGCAAAATTGCAGAGCACGCTGACAACAGTCACATGCTAAAAGATGCTCCCCTCCTGCTGAATGAAGTGGTAATACCCCTCCTTGACAGACCTGTCCTCTTCCCTATGTCCCAGGTGAAAGGGAAGTGGAAACCACAATCCAGCTTTTTACTGTGCTGTCATTGGAGACAAGAACAGTATCTCTTCTGGAGAGGAGGGACTGAGCTGAGTGCTTCCTGCATCGTCCCCAGAAGATACTGGCCTCTTTTGATGGGGAGTTTGCACTTGTCATTACAAAATCATTTTTGCAAATGCAACAAAGGCTGATGGGGCTTTGCAGCACAAAGTTACTGTGTTGCTGGAGGCTTACAACCTGAGACAGACAAGATGAAAAGTGAGATAGCACAAATTGACACCCTAAGACAGATTTCAAAGGTTGCTGGCCAAGAGAGGGTATGATTGTGTCACAGGATTAATTCCTTGCCTGCATTTTACTCTTTCACAGCCATCTCTTCACCTGTTTCCTCCAGGTTTCTCGACAGGTATTACCATGCTCTTCATTGTGCTTACACTCCCAGGACTCCCCCCCACCAGTCCTCCTCACCATGACGCCTTTGCTCTCACAAACATTCCTCTATATCCCACAGCAACCAGCTGCCTTCTTCTAAAAGCTAGAGGAGCTGATTTGGTTTCTGGGGCTACACGCAGCAATACTTCTGAGATGCAAAACAAGCCTGCAACTTGTTTACTATAACTAAATTCGTGGTGGTTTGTCCCCTGCAAAATTTTGCTGCTTAGGGATTAGCACATAATCTCTAATTAGTTGCTTCCTTCCATTTCTTGTTGCTTCTCTCAAGACTTCTTTCACTCTAGACTCATCTCTCTCCCTTTTTACATCCCCTGCTTTCCCCACCCCACTCTTATCTTGCCATACCTGTGTTACTGTGTAGTCCTTCTCCTCCATTCGATCCTTGATTATTCGGATCAAAGGACCAATATTGTAGAACTCAGCTTCTTCAAGGATCCCTGAGAAAGACAGGACCATAAAGACAAAGTTAGCAGCCCATCTTTATTTTTCGACTTGCAAAAGATCAATTCTGAGCTTCCCGTGGTCCACATGGAGAAATTATACTACTGCCTCACTTTTTAACAGGCTTGAAACTCTTACTGCAGAGAACTGAAACTTGGCTCTCTGCATCTTGTTCCTAATGCTCACCCCAATTTCCTTATGCTGCCTGCTACTGCAGAAACAGGTACTCCCAGTGAAGGCTTGTGCTGAGGACTGCTAATACCTTTACCAGATAACTGGCCAAGGAAAGCTGTGGGCTCCAGTCTTTCTCAATGACCACTTGTTATCACCTTGCTCAGACTCTCTTATTAAGGCAGAGAACCACAACGTGTGGTTCTGACAAGTCACCAAAAGACACTAGAAAAGCCTAACTTACCTCCTGGGCTACTTTGAGTTGCAGCTCCATATGACTTTATCTGATCTTTGGCTCTCTTCCCTGTGCTTCAACTCAAAACGGGCAAACAGAAATGTTTTGGGTTTTTTCTTGATGGCGTCTGCATCCATCATCTCTCCTGAGACTCACCTGTTTGCTCACAGGCCTTCAGGAATAGGGACGTGGTTCCCAGAGGGTGAGTGAGGGAAACATGGCTGGAAGCTGACACTCACATGTCCCCAGGGCAGTACACAGAAAATGTAGGTGGGGAGATTGATCCTTTGCTATCTGACACGCTCAGACCTCTCCTGTGTCTCTCATTCAGCAGTGAATTGTCTAATTGGGTTAGTTTTATGCCAGCCTGAACATTTGCAGCAGGGAAAAAAAAGGCAATGCAAATGAACTGGACTCTGGTTTATGTTTTAGATTTGATATTAAAACCTGCAGATGAACTCTCTCTGACCTCAGGATTACAAGAAATGTCAAGTAGGAAACACGTCAAAATCATGCTTATTACAATCCTGTACCATTAGTTGGATATATTTTTGGAATTATAAATGATAAGACTGTTTTACCTTTTTCTAGGTAAAAATGTGTAAGAGAGGCAAGAAGACTAATGAACATGCAGAAACTGTGCTTGGCAAGGGCTGGACAGCACAGCCTGTCTTTGGAATTGGCTCCTTATTAGACCCTAGCATCCAAAAAAAACCATGGCTGGTAATAATGCTGGCTGGTAACACTGTGATGTGACTGAGTCATCGTATTGGACCCACTGTCAGTTTCATATGAGGGATTGGTTTGCCTGGCCTGCTCCATTGGAATTTCTGCAGCCCACAACCCCTCAGAGCACAAGCAGCACACAGCGCATATCACTGATTAATGATGGTCTTTATTACAGAGCTCGGTCTTGTTTGGTCTTCTGGGCTTTCATTCCTAATTAGAAACACTCAGTCATTAATAGAAAACTCAATCACAGAGCCTGGTTAAAAGTAGATCAGGAACAAGTAAAAAAGTGGTTTATGGATGCTCTGAGATCTTGCCTACTTCTCTTTTGGTGACATCTCTGCTGGACAAATAGTCATGATGCCACAATACCTGCAAGGACACCTTCCTCACTCACTACAAACCCCTTTAGAAAAGGAGGCATTGTCATGCTTTGCAGGGATAGCTCTCTGAAATCCCCCACATCAACATCCAAAAGGAGAACAAGAGACAACAAAGTTGATGACAAGTCCTATTTTTCTGACTATGGCAGTGATGGTAAGGTGGAGGTTTCTGAGGTCCACAACTCACCCTCTTCAGCCATATCTTTATCCAGGACCAGCTTCCCATGACGGAGGAAATTCAGAATGGGTCCAAAGTAAGTGGGGTCCCGATCTATTAGGTATGCACCAGTTTCATCCTAGCAACAGAGATAGATCACAAGGAGAAAAAACCCAAGGAAAACTTGTAACCAACCTTCAAATACTCTAGAATACAAGAAAATACAAACCTAAGCAAAAATGTCCACTACTTCTAAGATTCTTTGGAAACCATGAGTCCCTAGCCAAATCAGCCCAGCTTACATTTTAACTCCTGTATTGGTCTGCTCAACAGGCCCACCTCAGCATGAATCAATCCAGCTGAAAAGGCCCAAAAAATAGGCCTCCGTCTCTTTGTGTAACTGTGTATCCAGGCCTGGTGTGAGAGAGCAGAGATCCCCTTACAGGGAACAAGGCTGAGTCAGGCAGACACAGCTGGGAAGTAGACCCAGGATGTGGGATGACAAAGAGGAAGGAGTGCAGGAGCGGAGGGGAGATGGCCTCTCTTTTCCCCCGCTCGGGAAACCAGGTGCCAGGCTACAACACAGCAAGGTGGGATCTGGCATGGGGATATCCTTCCCGGGAGAGGGGGGTGGAAAGAGCAAGAATTTCTCACTCAGTTGTTCCTGCAGCTGTCGGGGTCTGGCTCCATCCCTGTATCCCTCCAGCCCTCCCCATGCTCGGTGGGGCACGGTGCGGGAGGCAACCCAGCTGCCTTACCCGGTCCGACTGCAGCTCCTCGCCCTGGCACAAGCGACACAGGAAAGATTTCTGCTCCCGACACAGGGTCTGCCTGGTGGTGAGGAAGACGGTGCCCCCCACATTGAGCCTCACCCACTTGGCCTGGGTGCCAGCGGGTGGCGGGATGTCCCAGGTGCAGCGCAGCCCCACGGCGCCCTGCATCTCCTCCCTGCCCTCCATCCTCATCCTCACCCCCACCTCCCCCACGGCGTGCAGGGACTGCCGCAGGTGCTGCCTGTCGGAGAATGCCGGGATCTGTAGTTTAGCTGCCTCTCCCCCCGCAGCCGTGTTTCCTGGGGGCCAGGATCTTCTCTGTGACTACCAAGGGAATCCTGAGAGGAGGAAGTTTGCTCGGTGCTGGAGGATATCGCTGCGGCTATTGGGGCGGGCAAGCCCACAGCTTCACAGCGCTGACACTCCCTGGCTTTACCCCTGTTCCCGTTTTCATAGACCATGGGCCGGTCAGCATTCCGGAGGTGCAGGGTGTTATGCAAAAATCGTCGGCATTTATTTCCATAGACATCCTCTCTGGCTCATTAAAAGGTTCTGGGAACTGTAGTTTCGCAGGAATATGCACAAAAGAGTGATGGGAACTGTAGTTTTCCCAGCTCGCTGTTCCTGCAATGAGGACGCTGTAACGAAGGGGACTGCACCACACCACCCCAGCCCCGCGGCTGGTACTCTGCCCGCTTCCAGTCCTGGGTCTTGTCTGCAAGCTTCCTCGGAGACAGGAAGCACAACCTGCTCCCTAGCAGTCGGCAGATTAAGCCACTCAGCGCTGTACTTCACAGCATTCCCTTCAGGACTTCCATTACCCCAGGCTCACCGCTCAGAGCCGCGTCAGTTGCCATACTTTCTTGCAGAAAAATATGCAGACAGTTGCCTTCTTGCTAACATATATAGGGACACTTCTGGGAACTGTATTCTGGATCTGCATGAAGCGCTGGCAGGGGGCAGGAATAATTTTTCTTCCAGCTCAGAGGAGCTGCTGACTCAGCAAACCCCCCCCCCNTGGGCAACAGAGAGCTCAGACTGTAACTCAGCTCTGTGTGGAGTTTCACCTCTGCCCCAGGCACATATCACCCGCCGAGACCGATGTGCCAATCCCGTGTTATGGAATCTAGCCCTGCCTCTGTCCCTCGCTCCTGCCATGCCGAGCTTGGTGCTCAGCAGTTCATGCCCCTTGGCAGGGACACAACCTGAACAAGCTCTCTCTCCAGCAGCTCTGCTTTTCCCACTCCCACCTAAGCACATCTGTGTTTGCCAGCAGCTCCAACACAATAAGAATGGAAAAGAAAGGCTGGTGTTTCTCCCCATTGTGGCTCAAAACCTTCCTCCACCTAAACAACTTCCTGGCTCTCCCTTGACAGGACAATGCAGCGCTGCAGAGACATACACCACTTTCTTTTTCTTGCATTCAGATCTTAGTGCCTTTTGAGGTGAGTGCTTACTGAGAGAAGAGGCTGGGTAAAGAGAAACAATGTTTTACATTCCTTTTCTTCTTGTCCTTCCTTCTTCCTTTACTTGCAAATCATTCCCTTTTATCACTACAGGAGAAGGCAGCATCATCGTTCCCCCTAATCACCCAGGATTTCCTTCACAAAGATGGCGTGTGTACTTTGCTCCTTCTATGAAGGAGTGCCAAGGGGAGGAGAGGAAGAGAGGGTAACACGGAAAAGGTTTCAAGATTGCTGACTTTCAGCTAATTTAAGCACAGGAACAATCCAGCTGCTCCAGGGAGTAAATTCAAATAATTTTGAACCAGCACTAGAGTGACTATTAACAGAGGGAGCAGGAAAAAATATTTTTGTCTACATATACAGAGCAGGCTCTGGCCAAAATTACTGCCCAGTTCTTGGACCAGTCTCCACTGAGCAGTAACATGGATCAAAGATGCTCACACTAACACTGACCCAAGCTGAAGCACCACACAGTGCAACGCAGCTCTGGACTGTCAGACTGCTGTCCTCCAAATTCTAGCTCTGAGTCAAAGCACAGCAAATTGGAGACCTCTGCCCTGCAGTCTGGTGTGTGAGGACTGCAGGACCCTGTCTGTACTGGCTGCAGCTCCAGCACAGAACTGGGGTGAGGACTGTGGCTCTCCGATATGAATGCAGCAGTTGGGGGGCAGCCTAGAGCCCCTTATCTCCCCTTCCAAGAAATTTGCCCTGCCTTCATTTTTTCCCCTCTTTTACCACGGGTTCACCCTCTCCTTCTCCCCCCCTTACAGCCCCCCAGCCTCTTGCTCCTTTTTAGGGTCCATCTCTTGTTCTCAACACCTTCTTTTCCAACCTCCCCTATGACAATGCTGCTCCAGGATGGTTTATATTCAAGGCATACTTTCTACCATCGATACTAGTCTCCACCTGTGGCTGGAACCCCAAGTCTTGCTCACCCCATGGTGTGAAAATGTAATTGCTAAATCTAAAGAGACATAAGGAAATGTGTCAAGGAACACTACTTCCAACACCAGAGCCTTCTCTTCTGCAACATACGGCAAAAAATTTATTAGAAGCCCACCAGATTAGAGATTTCCCCACAGTATGTGAAAATCCTCTTTAGGAAGAACCCAGTGTGGGGCGAGTTACAAACTGAAATGCTCTGATGAACTGGTGTGAGCTAAATACAGACCTGATTGCACACCATCACCAGACATAGTTCTGAGATGCAATTAACGGGCCCTTGTCAAAGCCCCCTAAAAACAAGTAAAAGAACAGAGGAGAGATAACTTTAACAATCGGTGGTGTTTGGTCAAAAGTTGGACTTGATTATATCAGTTCTTTCCCAATCTGAATGTTTTATGATTCTATAACTTGTTCCTCCTCCCTTTAGGATAACTGTATATAAAACACATGTACAGAAACAGAGACAAGAGCAGGAAAGAGCTTACATGAGGCTGTGTGATGGTGTAAGACTGTACAGACCTGCTGAGCACCCAGTGAAATCATGGGGACCATTGCACAGACGGACTGGGAGCAGGAAAAACTCAACAGCCACTGGATACTGGGCTGAACAAGAGCTGAGGAGAACAGAGCAAGGGGTAAAATGGGAGTGTCTTGGTTCAGCATTCAGGCCTGCAATGCAATCCTGCAGAAGGTTACACACACTTCAGTACTCTGATGAACCAGCTTGGTACATGGCGTATGATGCACCTCTGGCTTGTGGAGCTGCTCTTATGGAACTGTTGTGTTGTGCAGGGATCACCACGTGTTGGCACAGACAGTGTCACCACCCTGGCAGGCTGGGAATACATATTGGGGATTACATGGCATGAGGCACCAAAGAAAATAGGAAGAACTAGTTGGCATGTCCGTGTAGGATCCGTGCCACTCTCTTTTCTGCAAGAAGTGGTGAAAGGAAGACAAGTGATGCTCTGACATTTTGCCATTAAGCCAACAGTGAATCAGGCAAATAAAACCCTCTTTGCTGGACATGGAGGTGGACACAGTTCAATAATAGAGTTCAGCTCAACTGCCAGACAAGCCAGGCATATTGGAAGAGAAAGGTCCCATGGTATGCAGGCAACTGAATCTTTCTCCAGCTCCTTGTGCTGCATGAGGTCTGTGAGCCATGTACCTGCATTGTGCAAAGCCTGTATGTGTACGTGGATCAAGGAGCACCTTCGCTGGAAGACTGCTGGGAGAAGGAGACAGAATGGTTGTGTAGCACCCAGTTGCGAGCTGGGACCAGGACAGATGGGAGGAACAAGAAACGTCCCCGCAGGTAACAGCAATTACCATGGCTCATGCAGTGCTCGGGCCAGCGGTGCTGCTAGAAGAACAGCTGCTTTAGAATTTGGAAAAGTTTGCAGGGGAACAAAACATTTGCTGGGAAATGAAGTGTGAAACAGTGCAAGCTGACTGCTAAGGAGCAATATGGAAGGAATAGGAAGGCAGGTGACAAATAAGACAAGTGAAGAACAGGGGACCATGGGATTACTTTTGATTAGACCAGACTGTTCTCACAGAACCCAAGTCTCCTTCAGGACAAAAGTATTGCAGATAGTAAAATATACCAATAAACCAATAAAGAGTTTACATGCTGGCCTGGGATTCTCAAATTTATATAGAGAGCCATAAAAACTCTAATCTCAAGTAATCCACAGGTGAATGTGACCTTCCTCCTGCACCAGGGCTGTTGTTTAAACTACTTTTTGGCTACCATGAGCCCAATTCCACCAAAGATAATATTCCCATTTCCCTGTGGCAAATTTTCCACAGGAAAGTCATGAACATTAGTGATTTGCATTATATTCACTTCTCCCCAGCTTTCAGTTCCTATAGGAAGCCCACCCACTGAGTCAGGGACATAAAGATCTGCAGAACATTTTTAGTCCTGGTGTAAGTCCCCTCAGCTGTTCCATATGTCCAGTAGCATCTGTTATAGCTCAAAATAGGTCTTTGCAGTCTCCAGGCTTTGAAAACATTGTCTCGGTCTTCACAGCCTTCTCAGTGCTTTGCCTGCATCACGAGAACAGATCTCAACTAAAAGGAGGGGGAACATCAGAAGACACGCTCGGATAGATTTTTGATACATGATATAAGAGGGCTTACTGCAGAAAAACAAAGTATCTTGCTGTGGGAAAGAAGCTCTCCGTTTCTTCTCTGTGGAGAAATCAAGGCAAGTATCTGGGAAAAGATTTGCCAAAAGCTGGGAAGAATCACACAGATTTTGTAGCAGAAAATTCAGCCCAAGAAGGGCAGTAGAGTACTGCCAAGATTGGCATAAATACCAGAGAGGGGGAAGAGCCCTGCTAGGTGTCATCAAGCCACAGGGGTGAAATGTAGAGTGAGGGGAGTGGGAAGTTCTCGCAATCTCCAGGTGGATGCCTGGGCTGTGCCCCACACTTCCCTGCAACACACAGGACAGAGGAAAGCATCTCAGTCTCAAGAGGAAGCAGAGAGATTCCCACTGACCCCAAGGACTGCTGGGTCAGTGGCAAAAAAGAAACACAGTGCTTAAGGTGCATCACCAAATATCCTGGAAGGACAGGCAAGAGCCAGCTCCCTGCATCTATTGCAAGTAAGTCTGAAGCAATATGTCAATTTTCTTAATAACTAAAATTTCCTGGAGAAACAGAGCAGGCAGAGGACTCATCTGGCCACCTAATCACAAAATGAGTCTCTGTGTAGCAAAGGGTCACTTGTTTCAGACCCTCATGCACTCTCCATACTTGGCACTTGCTGCAACGCCAGCCCCAAGGCCTCCGAGAGCTGTGTTGTCAGTCTGGATGCAAGCAAGGAAATTGCAGGCTGTCCATCACTGGGTGGTCAGGCTGTATGAGTGAGTGCGGGGGACAGAGGAAGAAATAAATTGAACAGTGAAACTCCAGTTTCCCAGGAGGTGAGCAGAAATATGCATGCATGCAAGCCAAGGCCAAGAAGAAGCAGCCAAAAGAAGCCAAATAAAATGCAAAGAACAAACACTCAGCAATAGGGAGGAACCCTGTCCTTGCAATCAAATCTGTGACAATAAGCTTCCACTGCATTCCCTAGAAAGGACAACCCCATCATCCATAGATGTCTAAAGGTCCCTGTTGCTGCAAGCCCAAGAGAAGAAATTCTCTCATTAACTTCTAAGCTAACAGTAGTCCAGAAGAGATGCAGGCTTTTTTTTGTGGGAGGATTCTGTGGGTTTTTTTGTTTAGTTTTGGGCATTTTTTGTAGAGGAGAAAATCCTAGACAGAACAAATTCTTGAACATTATCAGTGATACTTGGTGCGCTTTCAGCTTTTAGATATAAAAGAAAAAGGTCTTGAGAAAAATAGGTGCCAGTGTGGGCTGTTCCTCTGTAGGTCTCAGTACTGCTAAGGTTTTAGGGGAAGATTACATGCTACGAATGAAAATACCCATGCAGCCCATTTTCCACTATGTGAGTTGACATCCAGTCTTTCAAGAACAGAGCAGCGACTGACAGATGCAGACTGTAAGGCCAAAAAGCAAATGGACAAGGACGGAAAGGAGGAATGTGGTGCAGAGACCCAAGAGAGAGGCATGCCATCGTATTTCCTGGGTCAAAGAGCTTGTTGAGCATAAGAGGTGTGGTTCTACTCACAGAGAGAAGGAAATAGCTCATTTGAATCTCACTGTGGACAAAGTATTCCATAAAAACAGAATTCCTGAAAAGGATTCACCCAAGCAACACTCACGTAAGTTCCATGCAGCAAAAAGACCTTGAAACATGTTTATTTACAGTCTTTAAATCCCAGAATCTTTTCTTTTTCTCAAGGGGGATTTTGGACCATGGGGCTGCAAGGCTGGCTAAGTACACACTGCAGTTAGAGTCCAAGTACAAGAAGAAATACAAAACAAGTCTCTAGCCTAAGTGCCAACCTGAAAGCCCTCCTTATTTTCTCCTTTAATAGCCATGCCTTTCCACAAAGTTTTGCACTCAAAATGGCCATAAAGTGCATGGGTGGGACACAGGCAAAGAGCAGGATTATGAGGCACAATTATATAAGTACGACCATCCTGTGAATGAACATGATTGAATGTTTTGGGTCAGGAGTTTGGCTTAATGAATTCCTCATGCTGGCAGCAGCACTCTCTGGCATCCATCTGATACGGTGAAGTGGTCACAGAATCACAGAATGGCTGAGGTTGGAAGTGACCTTGGGATGACATCTGTTCCACCGTATCTGCTCAAGCAGGGTTACATAGAGCTGGCTGCCCAGAACTGCTGCCATCTTTATCCTCCTAAGCAGCAGCAGCAGGGTACAGAGAAAGTGCTGAAACACCATGTGTACATAATTGTTATCCAATGCTTTCATCTCAAGACACTTAACCAAGAATGCTAAGCCCATCTTTTCCAAACCCTGTTTCAAGGCAAACTACCTGCACATCTGGGAGACAATGCAGCTTATTATACTGTTTTCCCCTTTCCCTCAGAAATAATATTCTCAGGCTGTGCCCGCATGTACCACTCCACCCAGGCCCCATCATACACTGCGACATCTGGCTTGCCACAGAGGTAGGCCCCCAGAGCCACATGGCAGGCAGTGACCCCAGAGCCACACGTGGCTACCACTGGCTTTAAGAGGTCCACCTTCTTCTCCTGGAACAGAGTGCGGATCTGCTCGGGAGTCTTCTCTAAACCAGACTCTGTGAGGAAATCAGTGAAGGGGATGCTCGTTGACCCAGGGACATGACCAGGCTCAATTCCTGGAGAAAAAAACAATACGGATAGGAATTAACCTCTATTGTCTGGGGCAAGTCTGTTGCAAAGCCTATTCTGTTTCACTGGGAGGAGTATTTATTGCTTAGTGTATTTTGTTAAAATGAATACATTTATTTCTGTTACGCTTTTTTTAACTAGGTTACTGATTGCTCAGGAAGGATGGCTCTATGTGTAACCTTCATGCTGCCACATGGGCGCAACCCTGTCAAGTTCTGTTCTTTCCCCTAGTTCCCTCCACATCTTTCTCCCCATCAGAGCTACCCACATTGATGAAGCACCTCCACAGGCAGTTCTGAGGGGAAGAGTAGCATCAGTACTTCAAGAGACCAATGATAATCTTTAGGGTGTATCCAAAGCTGTGTTCCTCACTCCAGCCCCTCATGAGGAAAAAAAGATACATGGCTTCCCCACTGCTGAATTTTCAAAAAGTAGCACTTGCTAGTCAAAAGGAGAGGAGGACACATGGGCACACTGCCTCAAGTCCCATCCCATAAAAGACAGCCATTTTTTTCCCATCATTACCTCTACAGGAGTCAAAGTGATGGGCACCTTAAATTAAGCCCCTCTTTATAATGCCAGTGTCTCAGAAGGCATATTACCATCTCGGGGTTCTGGCTCTACTCCTCGGAACCGTCCTGCAGCACGGGCATCCACTAGTTGGAAGCGATGGGAATCCAAGTTATCTAAGACGTCCTCGTAAGTTTTCACCAGGGACTTGTCCAAGGAGGCATGGAACTCAGATGGAGCTACCTGGGTTTTCCCAGAGCTCAGAGCATTCCCCTCTCGCTGCCAGTTCTTCAGGCCACCATCCAGAAGGGAGACAGCTTCGTGTCCAAAGACCCGGAACATCCACCATACCCGGGGTGCTGAGAAGAGACCTTGGTCGCTGCCATCATACACCACAACGTGGGAATCATTCCCCACACCCAGCTTCCCCACATACTCGGCAAAGTCACTAGCCTTGGGCAGCATGTGATCGTAAGGTGAGGTTCGGTCACTGCACTGGTCAATGTCGAAGAAAACCGCACCAGGGATGTGGCGCTCCTCAAACTCCCGCTTCGGATCACGCTTCATCTTCGGCAAATACCAGGATGCGTCCACGATTCTCAAGGCCAGGCCAGCTTGCTGGGACTTGATGGCTTCTGAAAGCCACTTTGCAGACACCAGAGCTCGGTAGAGGAGTTGTTGCGACATCGCTCCGGAGTCCTGGCTGAGATTAGCCGATTTCTGGATTCTGCCTGAGTCCACCAGACTGCAGAAGGTAGAAAATCACAAATTAGAGGCCAGCCTTTCAAAAAGCAGCTGGACAAAGACGCATTTTGCGACCCGTGTCTGCATTGAGGTGCTGGCTAAGACTACAATGAGGGGCTTGAAATGTTCCAGCCATGAAAGTAGTTTCCCAGAGCTCATCCCAAACATTGCCCCGAGTGGGACAGCCACGGCAGTCCTGCCCCGCGCCCAGCCCCACGCAGAGCCTCTGGCCCCATCCAGGGATCCCAGCCAGCACTGACATCAGGCAGAGGGGAGCGGGGCAGCCTGCCCTGGGGTGAGGCACGGCCCCGCGGCTCTGCCCGTCTCAGAGCACACCTGCAGCCGGAGCCTTGCCGGGGCCCCGCCGCCGCCCGCTGCGAGCCCCCCCC
>VZTN01012422.1:1303652-1322603 GCA_013400515.1 Erpornis zantholeuca
CCTGCGGGTGCTGGACGCCTCCTGGTACCCCCCCAAAGAGCGAAACGCCCGGCAGGAGTTCAAGGAGAGGCACATCCCCGGCGCGTCTTTCTTCGATATCGAGGAGTGCCGGGACAAGTCCTCCCCCTACGACTTCATGCTGCCCAGCGAGTCGCACTTCGCCGACTACGTGGGGGGGCTGGGGGTCAGCAATGACACCCACGTGGTGGTGTACGACGGGGACGAGGTGGGCACCTTCTACGCCCCCCGCGCCTGGTGGATGTTCCGGGCCTTTGGGCACAAGGAGGTCTCTGTGCTGAACGGTGGCTTCAAGAACTGGGTGAAGGAGGGGCACCCCGTCACGGCGGAGGTCACCCAGCCCACCCCGGCTGTCTTTAAGGCCAGGCTGAACAGGGCCCTGGTGAAGACTTTTGAGGAGATGGTACAGAACGTGTCGTCCCTAAAGTTCCAGGTCGTGGATTCCCGCCCCGAGGGCCGGTTTCGGGGGACAGAGCTGGACCAAGGTAATGGAGGTGGGACTGGCACCTGCCCCAGAACAGGATAAATGTCAATACTAGACTGGGAGTAACAGCTCCTGGCAGCCATCAAACAGGTTTTCCTAATGCACAGGCATGCCTCAGACTGACTCTTTGATTACCTTAAGGGATCCACAGTTGCCCGTTCAGATCCCAGTGCCATCACAGAAGGCTTTTGTTGCAGTTGGCTATAAAGCTGCAGGAGGAAATAGCAGAAAAAGGCTGCAGTCATTTGGTTCCAGGATCTCCCATCCCACACCCTGCAGAAGTTTATCAAAATGCAAACATGGGAGGTGAGAGCTCCCAGGGGTTTGTTCAGGGTCCTATCTAAAACCAGCAGACACACACAGTCTATCAGTATTCATACAGGCACCTCTCACCATAATGAGTGCACCAGCAAAGGCCAAGGTTTTAGGTAATACAGTAACCCAAGGGACATTCTCCTTATCGCTCTCATTCCCAGCAAATAGAGAATTTTCTTGAGCTGATCTTTGTTCTTTTGCTTATGTAAGAAAAGCTTGAAGCCTTTAGCAAATGTATGGGGTGTCAGCCTTTCTCTTTTGGATGCCCCAAGTTACAGGAACAAAATCTGATTTTGTTACCTCAGTTAAGCACTGGACACACAAGCGGCAGATGGGGGAGAAGTCCTGTGCAGTGGGACAGCAGGTACAGCAGTGTGCCTGGAATGAAATTGAAGTTGTTTAAAGGAGGCCCTTGCTGTGTAATTTAAGCCTTGGAATATCCCAGAATAACCTCCCCTCTGAAAGGGTATAAAGGAAACTTTCCTGACTGATCATTCAGGAAGCACTCTGGCAGTCACACTCCCACCACCAGAGACTTTTAACTGCTGGGACCAAAGCCCCTTCTCAGTAGGCAGCTCCACTGAACTGGTGGGTGTCCCACTTGCCTCCATACCGCACCCTGCACAAACACTCAGACCAGGTTTTCTTACCGTCTCGAGCCTGGGTTTCCCTTAGCAGAGCCTCAAAAGTCTGGTTCTTTAAAGCAATTTATTAACAGCACAGTAACACACAAACAGCTTGAGCTGATGCCTCTGAGGAAGTACCTGAACAAAGGAAACACTGAACTTTTATGCCCTCCGAATCTGTGTGTGACAAAGTCCTGGCTCTTCCTGCTGAGCCCTCAGCTCCTGCTGTGTCTCAGTGTCCGGTCACCTGGCTGTGCCACAGGTCCTGTGCCCTCTGTTGTGCAAAAGGTTGGTGCCAGTTCCTGGCCTCTTGCCTGCGGCTCTCACCACCCAGAGCTCAACCTGTGGCTGACACTGCAGCTGCACACCGAGCTACCTGCGCTGAATGTATCCCTTGACAAGGGAATCACAAAAATGGTTGGAAAAGAAAGAGTTTCTAGAAGAAAGCACAGGAGAGCTCAGCAGCAGCTGTTGGGTCTGAGCAGAGCCCACGCTGCCAGAACGTGTAGCGCGCTGTGCTCCCCAGGCAGTGCTGCCCCACAGGTTGTTGCCATTCTGTCCTGGCTGTTCACATATGTGTGTGCTGCTGCACAGCCAATTAGTGTGACACCATGTCCCAAAGTACATTCCTGCATCCAAACTTCAGGAACATTTGGCTGTAAATAACTCTGTACACGTGGGTGGCCCAGATGTCTACAGTGAGCCCCCCCAACACATCTGGCCTGCGCAAAGACAATGTGGAAGGTGGGAGAGGTAACGAGAGTGATGGAGGAGACTGTGGCAGCAGAAAGGGAAAGTTAGGCTTATCGCTCATTCTATTTCTTCTCATACCACAGCCCACCAAAGTGAAGGTTGAATTTTAACCTCAAGATGTGACTAAAATGCTCCTTGCTAGGAGCTGATGGATTTCACATTCTTTCCCAAGGTGAGGGTTGTCACCAGGTGACAAATACCACAGCCCCAACAACATCTTCAAAACAGATTTTTCCTTTGAAATGAGTCAGCATGGAACAGCTTATTTGTGGTGGTCCGGTTTTGCTTCCCACAGCAGATCCAGCAGGATAAGCACTCCAGCTGCAGCTGCTCATTCCACAGGAGCTTGACAGCTTTCTGAACCAAGCTAGCCAGTAGCAGCACATCAGCCAGCAGTGGGTAAAAGACAGTGCTTACACCTAAAAGAGCAATTTGAAATCAATGCTGATTAATTGCAGGGGTCATCCAATCAGGGAGGATGCAATTTAGAGAAGACTAATGGTCTTCAGGTTAAGGAACTTGCTGCCTTCTCAGGTGATTTCAGTTTAATTATTGCTTCAGTTCTTGACTTCCTAATTAAGTCAATTAATCTCTCCTGTTCTGTGAACTCCATCTCTAGAAGAGGCTAATTGCAGCTGACTCTTTTGCCTCTTTAGTTTTTCAGTTCTTTCTAGTAAGAATTAATTGTCCCTGTTTTATTTTTATCCTTGCTGGGATTTAGACCTCTGTACTGGTTAAGATAAACCATAATACAGGACTATTTTTTATTAGCTGGGAGAGGTTCACCACAGTTGCCAGAGTGGAGAAAAATGGGCATTTCTATAAGCCAGGTCTTGTAGGTCTTAAATATAGGTATTGCTTTGGGTGAAAATCTTGCATGTTCATGCAGAGTGTGCAGCATAAGCCTGACAGATGTGCAGCCCTGACCTATGCACTGAGTAGTTTGAGGAGCCCTTGCACAGTGCTGTGTTTCTGCAGGAACTAGCAGTCCAGGGCTGATGATAAAAATAATTACATGATGGTTGCCAGTGCTGACCCTCTCTGAGTGCTGGGCACTGAAAACTGCTGAACGAGAATTGTAGCTAAGCAAACGCATACAGGAAAGTTGTGAATTTCTGAATTCAGAGGGGAAAGTTGCCAGGCAAGAACTCCATCATCCAAAAAAGAGAGCCAACCCGAAATCATTTCATAAGCTTACAGGTATTTTTCTTCTCATTCTCAGCCCTGAAGGTGTCCTTGTCTCCCTCTGGCATACAGAACTCCAGATTTTGCGCATTTTCCCAGCTCTCTGTCCTGGCTGCCCCAAACATAAAGCTTTTGTTCATCTTGAATGTTGAATGAGAATGAAATGTACGTTTTTCTTCCCTCTCTCCTCCAAGAGGATTCTGCAGCTGGGAATGAACTGGGTTTTCTTTGACCGTGTAGTAATACTCGAAGCACAGCAATGGAGAGTGAGAGATTTTATCGAAGTCTGTTTCAACCCACAGGAACCTATGAGGACTTTCAGGGAGCTGGCCAGGACCAAGCCTAAAGTGTTCCTTACAATGTGTTCACGGTAGGTTAGACAAGATCAGTAATTGTCCCTTCTAAGACATACCATTTGAATGGAAGAGAGAGATAAACAAGGAGGCAACAGAGGAGGCATTTGGAAAAGAACTATCTGCAGCCAGCACAGTCCAAAGCCACAGGGAGTTAAATACGGGCAAAGCAAATCTTTTATCTTTTTGACATTAAGAAATTCCATCTGGAGCTTTCATCCCAAAGGGAAGGCTAGAGAGGAGGGACTGTGGTCTTAGATAAATAGCCAACAATAAAAACAATATGTAAGCAGAGAATCTAACAGATGTGGAAAAGGGGATTAAGTAGTGAAGAAGATAACATATTACAGGTTATAAATTGTGAGGAAGAATTGCCAGACACCAAGCTGAGTGAGACTTGGCAAAAGGAATTAAAACAAGTAACAAAAACTTCTGGAACAGAGTGAACAAAGGAGAACAAGGAGAGAAAGAATAAATAAGGTTGCTGTGCAGTTAGCAAGGCTTCCAAGTGGAATATTATTTGTGTGTGGTCTCAGAATTATACTGAGCCTTGAGTCTGTGCTACCATGTTTTCTTTCTTTCCAAAGGATAAGTCTGCAAAGCAGGGAGAGGGCTAAGCAAAAATATCCCCATGCTCAAATCAGTGAGGCAAATGATCTCTATCCCAAATATTTATCAAAAATCAGTCATGTGACATTGCAACTTCATGAGGCAAGAATTTGATACATTTAATCAAAGCAGGGTTCTGTGGGACAGAAACACTTGCAAAGTTCACATTTAAAATAGGCAGTACAGCACAACCTAGGCAGCTGTTGGTCTTCTAACACGGATAGACTGGGAGGCTTACAAAAAACTCTTCAAGAAAAATTATTTTATATGAAGGCAAAATTGAGTAAAACACGTTGGTAGACTTGCACTGCAGCCAAGGGCTTTATTTCCTTGCCAACAGAATTGGTTGGTCAGATAAGAGAAATGGAAACATGCATGTCTGGAAGTTATGTCTGATCTTTTCTTCCAGCCATTGGAAGAACCTACAAGGTAGAGTTGGGCCATTTTGACTTCATTAATGTTTTGGACATTAACATTAGAGTGGCATTTATTAGCTCAATACGAGGAGAGGGCAAATAGCACAAGTACTGTTAGATTTTAAAGAATTGACTTATCACTGAAAAGGGGATAAGTGAGATAAGAATAGCATGTAGTAAAGGAAGATCTGTGGGGCTGGACATTGCCAGCATGGTCCCATCATTAAGCTTCTGTATTTTGTTTTGTATTTTCCTAAATCATCAAGGCATTGAAAATAGGGAGTTGCTACTGAAATGTTCTGCTGGTACAGCTGTGGGAAGATCTAAATGATCACATGGGGAGAATTATGTGAGGTGCCACCTGCAGATGTAGGAGGACAGGAAGTATAACACTTCAGGGAGCAAACTCAAATGCTTAGTAGCCCAAAACACTGAACTGCTTGAGTTTCGCTTACAAGCTGATGGCAACAGAATCAATCAGAGAGGGTAACACTTGGGTGAATTAGTTGGATGCAGGAGCATCACATGTGATTTAGCCTTTGCAACAGCCTTGGCAACTTGTGTCTACCAACTGTGATGGTAGGAAATTCCACTTCCTTATCCAGAAGCCTGCTGGACATCTAGAGCTCTTTCTAGGGTGGCCAAGACAGAGGAAAGTATATCTAATGGGCTCTTACTGTGTTTAGGCTAAGATTGTGAGGTTGTTGGGAGTGCTGAGGGCTTGCAATTGGTCTGTTGGAGCAATAGCAGAAGGACAGAAAAACTGTTTCAGCCATAGGGCAGTGTTAGGTCAAGGATAAATGGTGTATGGACTGACTGTGATGATCTGAACACTGGAAATAATTATTCCTCCTCACATGAGCCAGGAGGTGCCTCAGTGGGAAGTTTCGTGACAGGAATCCAAACTTCTTTCTGAGATGGATGGTTTTTTCAAAGGCAGCTTATAAAATGATTACTGTAGTAGCTGGGGCCCAGGCTCTGTAGTCGTTAGGGTTCCTTCCCGAGCTTTAATGGTGACTGCATGAATCTGGCATGGAGTATCCTCTGTTCCACACGGGGCAGGAGCAGATGTATCCTCTCCCCTGTTCAGATTCCAGCTACATCCAGCCTTGCCTTCCAGTCCTTTGTTTCTCTGCTCTTGACCTAGCAGAGAGAGATGGTAAAGCTTTCTCAGCCACTCAAGAGCACTTCTTAGGCAGTCCAAGGAATTGTGGTTGTGCAGTTTCAGCTCTTTCTCTCAGCTGAACACCCACATATGTGAATAAATGCAGTTTCTGTAGAATTCCCCATCTTTCACCTGTGGAGTACAAGCACTGGTCTCTGACTCCAACAGACTTTTGAATCTCTGGAGCAAGAAAGTCTCCCTATAGATCAAAGTCAAAACTGCTCTAGAATGAGAGTGGTTTTTTTCAGATCTTCTCAGCTCCTACCTGAAGAGTCATTTAAGGGTGGTGAGTTGTCAGTCTCCAACAAGAGAGGGGTGCAAACCTAGAGAAGTGATAATGATCATGGTGCCTGGGACACCTAGGAACTGAATCGATAGCCCAGCAAGCTTCTTTGAGCAAGAGCTCCCTTCTAGTTCATCCTCCAGAACTTCCTGATCTCAGTACACTTCCCAGTGCCCTAGGATTCTGTGTTGTCTGTGTCGAGGTGATCACCAGCACAGCAGCAGAGCCTTGCAGAAATCCTTTGCCGAATGGCAGGGTCAGGATCATTTACTCTGTGGGAACAAGGTAGCCTAACCCAGGCATGTAAGTGCTCCAGTAAGCAGCTTTGCAGTTCTGAGAACTATATACAAGGGGTTTTTTTCAGTTTTTGCTTCATTTTTTATTTCCTCTCTGTCATACAGACACTGTATTGATGAGTGAGTTTTGCAGTTCTCTACTGAAGTGATGAACTGTTGTTTTCTGGAACAGGAAAATATGTGGTGAAAGCATCAGTCCAAAACGCTGCCTCTTTTTTTTTTCTTTTTCTTTTTAAATGCTAGTCCCTGCAGAAGTCAGCAGTTTTTCTCCCAACTTCTCTCAGTAAAGCTAAACATTTCTGAAGGATGCATGAGGTGACTCCGAGACAACTGTACCGTATTTCTGATGCACTCGGGGAGGATGAATGAAGAGACAAAGAGTGTCCATCTGGAACAGGAAGAGAACTTGTGAAGCTGACTCAGGGCAGCTTTGATTGTCTTTAGGCTCTGTCTTTGTCCAGCAGAGCAAAAATTCCCTTCAATTCTGTGCCAAAGCCATTTTCCCCTTATATCTCACCATGTCATGTTACCACTCTGCATAGTGATGAAACTGCAGTGTCATTATGATGTGTGATGTCAATCTCTGACTAGGCATAGTTTAATCATTTGACTATAATAAAGTAAAATGCCCCAATCTCTCCCATCTCCTAAGACCAGTTGCCCTAATGATCTGGGCAAATGGAAAGCTGCCAGTGAAACGGATTACCATGCATGTGATTTTGTCAAACTTGTCTCATTAGAAGTTCAAAACTAGCAAGGAACCCATTCCCTGAAACACATTTTCAATGTTAATACATAATGTTTTTGGCTCCAATGAGGCTTGATCCAAAGCCTCTCAAAATCATTGGAAAAGCTTCCGTTATTAAGCCTTAAGAGTCTGAATTTGAAGGGTGTGATTCTGACGTTGTCCATCATATTTTTGTATCTGCTACTCTCTAAAGACCTTGTTTTGACACAGAGCTTTGAACTTGCCTGAAGTGGTCAGATACACCAGCAGAAAAGCAGAACCTGTGCCTATTTTCATCCATGGAGTAGATAAGAAGTGATACAAAATCTAAATTCTGACTTCTCTGACCCCATTGTCCCAGGATAGCTGCCTCAACAGTGATGTGTCTGACTTTAAGGTTGCTTTATGATTTCTCTTATTTACTTTTCTGAAATATGATTTTAAGGTGATGCAGGAATAAACTGTGAACAGATAACCACTTTCACAAATTCCGCATACAGCCCACACTTCCTGCTTCTGAACACTCTGTCACTACGCACTGCTGGCATGCCTGGGGAAGGTTGGAAATGCATTGCTTTATTCCTCCTATCACAGGTGTCCTTAATGCCTTTGTTAGGGCCTTTTCTGTGGAGGTTCTTTGATTCCTGTCATGTCTAGGGCTTGTTCAGATTTCTACATCTCATTGCTTTCAGTGAGGAAATAGTTTGCTAAATATTCTGGAAGTTTTGACTTCAGCAAAGTTGAATAATATTTGTCCTCTTCTTTTTAGCCCAATACCACTTTGCATCTTCATCACCAAATGGAACAAATGAATGTTTTGGAGGGAGTGAGACTATCTGCAGTGATGTTTCTTAATGTCTCTGGTGGGTGTCTTTCGTCACCTACATTAATGTGTCCTTGCTCATGTTTCCTTTTTTGGTTCACTCTTGCAGGGTTGGAATCTGGCCACATCCCTGGTGCTGTGAACATACCCTTCCACTCATTCCTATCAGAAACAGGGCATGAGAAGAGTATTGAGGAGATCCAGGAAATATTCCGTGAGAAGAAAGTGGATCTCTCGAAGCCGCTGACGGCCACGTGCCGCAAGGGTGTCACGGCGTGTCAGATTGCCTTGGCAGCCTTCCTGTGTGGCAAGCGCGACGTGGCCGTGTACGATGGCTCCTGGTCCGAGTGGTTCCACCGAGCCCCACCACACTACAAGGTCTCCGAGTCGAAGCGCAGCAAGGCCTAGAGGGAGAGCCGTGTCTGGGGCAGTGCGGTCTAGCAGCTGCCTCCAGCCCAGGGTAAAGCAAAAGGGAGGAGGTGGAAGTAAAGAAAAAATCGGTTGATTCAGATTTTGCCAATTTTTCTAAGTATTATCATTAGGTTTCTGTTGAACTTTTGATTTTTGACAGTTAATAAAATCTTAGATGCTGCATCTGTGAGTTTTTCTAATTCTCTGTTACTTGCGACCTGCTTGTATTGGGTGGGAAAAGCAATTCTGCAACATGAAAGAGAGTTACACTCTGTGCCTGAAGACCTGCAGAAATTCCAGTGGCCTGGTGAAAGATCAGGAGCAGAATGAATGAAAAGTCCAGTGCTAAAATGCAGTGCTGGGTATTGGCCGTGGGAGGGCCAAGCTGTGGTTCTGTCATTGACTCTGTGTGAGACTTCTTGCCAGCCTACCATCTTCCCATTTATAATGTGGAAAATGGGGGTACCTTCCATAAGGCAACTGGACCCAACCCACAGGGAGCTGTATTGCCTGGAGTCCAGGTAAGGGACATTAAAAAGAAATGTATGGTATCACCTGGTACAGCCCACTGATTATTACCCTCTACTGGTGTTCCAGGTGGGCAGCAACAAGGACCCACCAAGAAGGCTGAGATTAGAGGACTCATGTGAAGCATTTGGAGATGCTAAAAGATCCAATTCTGCTGAAATACAGTCTTGTTGATGATCATGACTGTGTTAGGAAAGTCTCCAAGAAATCCTGTATGTGTGATGAGAACTTTTGGGCGCAGGTATTTCAGTCAGTGAGCTTTTTCAATAACCCTTCTCTACACCCTGTGAGTTCCATTTCCCAAGATGCTGGAGCCCACAGCTCATAGAGGAAGGGAGCATTGTTCCCTAGCAACCATCTCTACTCTTCAGCCTTCATTCCACCTCCATACCTGGACTTCAGCAGGACCTCCCTGCTTGTACGAGCCACCAGTCGCCGCACCGGGGATCATGGACCAGGTGAGAGAGGTACTTATGGAAGAGTCTTTGCCTCTTGGTAAATCAGGGATCTTTGGATTTTTTTAATCAAGGAAAAAAAAAAAGAGAGAGAAATGTCATTTTCACATCCATGGAGCTCCTCAAGTTTGGAAAGTCACTGAAACCTCCTCATACTTTAGAGACCCAGTCAAATGTGGAAGGCCTATGAGACCACTCTGGCTGGTGAGAATGGCCAGTTCACACACCTGTCTTAAGGAGACTTTCTGCCTGGGAAAAACAGCTCACTGCTTCCTCAAAGGTTGCATGTCAGGAAAGTCAGAGTGTTAGGCTGTAGAGAGGGGCTGGCCCTGGTGTCTCACGGCCTTTCCACAAACCACACATGTCCATGTTTTTCTCAGAAGGCTTATTTATTAATATCAAGAAAACAGAACAAATCTTTCTCCCTCCAGCCAGTTCAGCTGCAGGGAACATCTTTGTCTCTCTGTCCCCCTGACTCTGTCTGTCAGGAATTCACAACAAGACAGAGGAGGACATTTCATTGGTCAAGGCAACCACCTTATCATAAACAATATGTTTTATTTACATTCTTCATCAAGGCTCTCTCCTGGGAAGCTACAAAAGTCCCCTTAGAAAATGGTTTTCAGAACAGCTTAACAAAAGCTTGCATTTGTCCAGCATTTCTCTGAGATCTCTTAAAAACCTACTACAGGTCATCACCACATTAGGCTGTGCTAAACATTTTGTTCAGAAAGAAAGATAAAGTCCTTTTTAACTCTTTGATCATGATATATATTTTCTGATTGGTTGCCAATTGTCCCTCACAGAATTGGCCTAGCAAAGCAGTAAGTAGACATACTTCTGTGGTTTCTGTTATCCAGGAGGATGGTAAAATGGCCTTGAAGTCTTTCTTGGCTTTAAGATGTAGGCTTCTCTGAGCAGGGCTTTGACTTTGGACCTTCAGGGGCAGAAGTAAAATGAACAATAACAATCACATAAAATTGCAATGTTTATGTAGTAATAGTGGCCAAAACATCATATATAGCTACAAACTAGAAAGTAGGAACAGTTGCTTTGGTGCCATTTTGTCCAAGAGAAACCAGGGAAATGAAAGTTATTGATGAATGGGATTTGGGAAATGAACACATTGCCTCATTCCACAGAAATTCTGCTTTGTAGGAAGAAATGGGAGAGGAGGAATTTCTACATCAGCAGACTGGAAAGTTCTCCCACTGTATATAGTAATAATAACAAACAGACATGTTTTTGTTTTAAGTAGGAGGTGGGAGTTAGCACAGCAGTTTATTTAGCAGCAGATTCTTGCACTTTGATCATGTGTAAGTGTATGGCTCTTCTTTAAAAAGAAAGAAGAGCAATAGAGAAAAGAAGCAGATCATTCCCTGTGAGTCAGGACTGGCTTCCTCTCCTCATCTCTTGTGGCCATGTTCTTTTTGTGGGAGAGGTTCTACAGAGCATGCAGCACTGACTCCTGGAGTCTTACTGATGCAGTAACTTCAGCTTCAGGATCCCAACGCTTTGTAGGGCATGGTGCTGCAAAGACCTGTCACAGTGTAAAACCCAAGCTCCTGCTGGTTCAAGTCAGCCCTGGTGGAGCACTAGGCTCCTACCCCATGGGCTGGTGCCTTCATTCCCATAACTGCCTCAAGAGCAGAAGGTAAGCCCTGTGTCATGTCCTGAGCTAATCTAACTAATCCAAGTGTACATTCCTACCTGGTCCAGATCCCATTTGTCCTGCTGCTAGTGCCAGCCATGGGCTGTGGCTTCAGTTGTAACTTGTCACAGCCTTTGCATGGGCTAAACCTATCAAGTCCCCCTGGGATGAGGAATCCACACAATAAGCAGGACATGACAGAGGGTTACACAGACATTCCCTCTGCAGGAAAGACACTTCCTGTCCTACTTGTCCCATATAAATGCAATGTCTACAGAAGCCACTGGGGCCCCTGATCATAGCTCAAAGAGCTGTGCAGGTGTGGAAATGCCAGGAGTTTGCTGCACTTTGGGAATGTGGACTGACAGAATTTTCCTGTTGTTTGTGTTTTCAGGAATGTCAAGCTGAGGGCGATGCAGCATTAGAAACAGGACGGGAAGGACCCAGCGATGGTACTGGAATGACAGAAAACTCCTTGGCCTGGGCATCTCTATCAGATTACCAACAGATGAGTTACAACTTGAATGTAAATCTCTTCCAAGGTGAGGAGACACATCACCTATTCCTGACCTTCAAAGCTGATTCCAACTGCTTTGCTAGGACTCAGAGCAGCCACATTGCTGTGGGTAGAGGTCTGCCTGTAGGTAATACTCACTTTCCCTTCTTACTCCTTCTATTCAGAGTCTCTGCTTTTCCAGGCTGTGGTACCTGAGGAACTGGAATCT
Organism: Erpornis zantholeuca; assembly: GCA_013400515.1. NCBI lineage: Eukaryota > Metazoa > Chordata > Aves > Passeriformes > Timaliidae > Erpornis > Erpornis zantholeuca. The sequence continues at coordinate 1,315,476 of VZTN01012422.1, forward strand.
AGACACTGCCATTTATGTAATCTATCCCTTTCTTTTGTTTCTTTTTTTTCCCCAAGGTGTGAAAAGTGAACATGAATCATAACCCCTGTCCTTCTGTCCAGAGCTGTCCAGATGAACACCATTTCCTATTCAATGTTCTTTGTCATCTCCAGTTGCTAGTTACCTCCAGTTCCAGTGCCAACATAATTTCTCTTCCACCTTTAGACATGCAGGGCTCTGAAATATCTTTCTGAAACCTCTGTTTCCAAGGTTCCCCAGGATCCCTCCATCTAAGCAAATATTAGAAACTGAGCATTCATCCAAGAAACTCTGAAGTAATTGTCTCTGGTTCTAGTTTCTCATGTACCAGAATGAGACAGATTCCTTTTCTGTATACAGCGTGTTCCATGACAAGACCTTGCTGGGTATGGAGGACTGCATTGTCCTGGGTTTGTGTGGTCACACAGAAAGGAAGAACATCTTTCCTCAGGGATCTCAAAATCATTATTGTCAAGACAAAGGTGTGATTAAAAGGAAGGTGAAGAGGAAAGGATTAGAGATTAAAATAAAGCCCCCTTGTGGCTAGAAGTCAAGAGGGGATAAAAAGAGATGTCAGTTTGGAGCTCTTTGTTAAGTATTGTGGCAGGAAAGGGGATCAAGAAAGCCTGGAGTGGTAAGATGGTGGGGGTTTTGTGAAGTTATGCTGCTAGCAGCTGCTAGGAAGCTACTCACGTGGAGGAGATTCAACAGGAGTTAAGTGGGCACTTGACTGAAGAAAGGGCACTGGGATACAAATAAAGATGATACCTTACACCACCCTCTGTGTATATCTCATACTTGAGGATGAAAAGCAGATAGATTGGCAAACACAAGCAACCTCCAGGGTGATGAAGCTATTGTTCAGCACCCCACCTCAAACCTGGTCAAAGGTGCTGCAGTCAACACATGCCTTTTCTTGAGCCCTTGCAACTGCTGGTGTTGCTCCCCTGCTCAATTCCAGGACTGCAGTAGGGTGATTTCTTACATACAATTATTTGCTGTTCCTTGCAGGTGCCCCACTGAAGAGCCGAAGCTTGGTGGAAGATTCCTACACCCCTGATGTATTTCAGAATGCAACAATAGATCCCAGGCATTGGCATGGAAAGACAATTAGTGAGTTAGGTATGACTTCTGCCAGGAAAAGCATGTTGCTGAATTCCTGAGATGGGTGCTTCTTCTGCTAAGGACAAAGGATGGATTTGGGCAAATGCACAAGGGGACGAGAAACTGCCATTTTAACAAGAGAGAAGCTCTACAGCTAGAATAATCCTTGGGATGTAATAGCACTAGGAGGGAGCCTGTAACTGAACTATGGTTTGCCTTTTTTACAGGGAGATGGTATGAGAAATATTTCCTAGATGTTAACGTGCAGAAAGCAATGAAGGAGAAACATGGGGGTAAGGAAAAAAGCTCTAGAAGATGAAGGTTGAAGATATGAGTGCACTCAGCAATGAGTCTTTTTCCTCTGCCTATGCAATCTAATAAGCCTGCCTGTGAAACCTGAACCCATTGCTTGCTAGCTGGCAACAGCAGATTTGTTCCTGATGCTTTCTCTCCTCTCTATTAAAGCGTCTCTGGGAAGAGCAGTGCAAGATAAGTCTGAATATGAATACCAAAAAAACCTCACTTTGTTGGTCACTAGTACAGTGGGAAGGATTAGGGTGTGTGGTACACACCCTTGCAGAAGGATTGGTAGTGAGAGGAGCCCACACAGAAATTCATCTGCTCAGCATCTAAGTTGGAGCAGGACCTGTGAGTGGTGTAAGAGGGCAGTGGTGGAAGGGGGGTGTGTGTGTGTAATGAAACTCATTTTGTTTGCCGGAAGATTCACGACACTGACTGCTCCCCCAGCACTCTGGAGAGTACAGAGGATGCAGTGGGAACCAATCAGGGTTGTCCCAGCAGCAGAAATGTGCGAAAGCAAATGGAAATTCACCTGAGGAGGCATCAGGCTGTTCACAAAAGCTCACACTATTTGCTGGCCAAGCCAGTGAAAAATAAACAAACAAACAAACATCCAACAGCCTGTTCCACCTAAAGGAAAAAGGAAAGCCGCAAGAAGCCTCAGGACTTCTCCAATGCACAAATCACCCCACAATGTTCATGCATCCTTACTGAAGCTCTCACAAGCCCTCCTTGCCCCTGACAGCCCTTTCCCTGACTCAGTGACTCTCAGAGAGAAGCATGCCAATCCAGCATCCAGTCTATACAACCGAAATTTTGAGAGTGTATCTGGACAGTAAGTAAGGACCAACCAATGCTTGAATGATGCAGGATATGCAGGGCCTTTAGTGCTTCCTGATGTGTTTTTCTCACAAATTTAATGGTTTTTATTGCAGGACTCTGCCTTCCAGCTCCAAAGCGTAGCAATTTGGTGCAGCAATCACAAAGTACATTTCTTGGAATAGCGATGCCCTGATCTTCCCTGTCTGGTCCTAAGCCCTCGCCATTTTAAAAGATTGATGCTTTGATCCATGATATGAACTGGTTTGGGACAGAATTAGGATTGTTACTTCACCATTGGCTGGTAATTAGATAACACTATGCTGACTTTGTTAAAGTGCTGAAGGAGGTTAACATTTAACTAATATGATAATCAAGTGATAATCGTTTCCCACCACCAATAATTAACCATTTGTCCTTTGGATATTTCCAGGCAGATGTCCAAGTCTTTCAAATTAAGGAGACTGGCCAAATTGCAGCTTGTAGAAACTTCCCTGTGGATTTGCTTTGTACATTAGTACTGAGTGGCTGCTGTCTGAGCACACACCATTCTCGCCTCCCCTGAACAGCACAGCTCTGTAGGAACAGCAGGTTCTCTGTGTTGCATCCAGCACTGATGGCCAATATAACTCCAGGTACATAATGAACACTGTCTTCTGAGACCACAGCAGGTCTTAATCCAGAAAACAAGGACTGAACAGACATCTGATGTTGTTTGGCATACTGAAACAGGCAGTTCAGGGCACAGTCAGCTAATAGAAAACACAATGTGGGATGGATCCACACACAAATTTACAAATCTGTTTCTACTAGACATTAAAAATGCCTATTAGCCATTAGAAATAGACACTAGGGCAAGCAGGCAGACTGCAGGATTACAGTTCAGCTGGAAGCAAATGCCCTTTTGCTATTCATGAAGGGTTCATAAATAGAGTAGATCAGAAGAGAAATGGACTGAAAGGTTCTGTTGTGCACCATTGTGCACAAAATGGGGTGTTTGCCTCTTGCAGTGAAGTCACTGTGTACACGTTTTACAAATGAAAATATTTTATAAACACTTAAATAGTATAAAGTACTTGGTGTTGTATAATGCACTCAAATGTGTGACAGCTGTTTGGTGACAAATGGACATACATGTGTCGATCCCCCTTCCTATTCTTTGCTTTGCCAAATGGTACAGCTCAGCCAGGGACAAAAACTTTCAGGCAGGTGACACATGGAAGCTGCAGAGATACCTGAGATTAAAGCTTTCAGTGAGGCAGCACAGCCGCTGGGAGCAATCAATACCTGAAGTCTTTGAGCGCTGAACAGACTAATTTAGCCACAACCTTGGCAAGGAGCATTTTCCTGTGTGGCACTCTGTGCTGTAGAGTGCTTTGGATATCCAAACACACGTATGGAAAGCCGGCTTTGGAATCTCCAGGTATCATGTCATATGCAGTTAGACAAGAGCAGAGCTAAAATAAGTGCTCATGCTCACTGCAGCTGAAATCTCCCTTCCATCCATTCTTCGGCTCTCAACAGTTCATTCCTTCTTGCTTGTTTTGTGCTGGTGTTGGCACTTCCCTGCCCACGCTCTGAACTGAGTCAAATTGATAAACCAGCAGAAAATCAATACATAAGGAAAGAAAAAACCCACCAAACAAAGCAAAAGTTAACAGGTTAACCAATTAAAATTTCTAAGCAATGGGCCTTGTTACAGACAAGGCAATGAGTGATGGGATATGCCGGTGTTGGGAAAGAGGAGTAGAAGGAGAGTGGAGGTGGAAATGGCCTTTCACTGCCTTTTTTATGCACCAAGAAATTAGTTTGCCTCCACTACACAGTCTCACAGGATGCAGTCTTTGCAACACAGGTAGCCTATTTTTAAGTGATTTTACAGGGTCTGATCATTGGGTGGCAGCTCTGAGCCAAAGTTTTTATCTGACAGGTCAGAAATTGGAAAAAAAAAAGTGGGTTCTTCTCTGATTTAGCTAAACCATTCACCGAAATTGCTATTTAAGAACTGTTTAGGTCACCTCTAAACAGCCAATGCACTTGAAATATAATCAGACTACAAGGATTTGAAGTAGAAGAAACCAGTTGAACCCCACCTTCTGCAGCACTCTCCTCACAACTTTTTCTAGCAGTAATGGCTACTTCCCAGTTCAGGTTTATGCCTCACTGCAGTTGAGGCAGAGGTCATTTTGCAGGATATAACTTTTCAATAAAGATTTCCTATTCTCCAAACAATATTTAATTTTTCTTTTAATTTAACCCTCTGACCTCTGCCTATCTCATGCTATCCTAAGTGATTCCAACCTTTGGTATTTCCACTGTGAATGGCTTTGATTGGCTCATATAAAGAGATGGTAACAACTGTAAGAACAGAAGACAGACACTGCAAAAACTCTTATTAGAGTCTTCAGCCGACTATTCAATTCAATCCTTTGTGCTCTAAAGCTTGCATAGAAGTAAAACTTAAATTCAGAGCTACATCTATCCTGAGGTAAGCCCAGTATTCTTAAAAGAATGGAGTACTTACTGCTGATCCTGCCTATAGTGGGATAAAAGAGAAATCCAGCACTGCTTGAAGTGACAAGAGATCACAACAAAAAGGGAGCAGGTGAATTGACTTCAGTGGATTTCACTCTCAGGAACTGGGTTTAAAATACAATTGTGTCTTACATTTGAAGGTATTAAAAACTCTTATTCATCAAGAGAGAATGGTGATTTGAGGGTTAGGAATTACCTGCGGTGTTCCACTTGATAGTGGTAAAGGAGCCAAGGAGCAAGAAAGGTATAAAACAAAACCAAAACTCAAATTGTGTGTTCCTCAGGGTTCACTTTGTGTTTTCCTCACCACAGTCCTCTCTGACAGAGCCAAGACTTCATGGACTGAAGCCGGAAGAGCAGTGACCCGGTGTCAGGGGTGGGTCATTGCACTTGGAAACAGTACAAGAGGTTTAAGAACAGTAACTCCTTACAGATGGAGAATAGGCTTTCTCAGCTTTGAGCAAAACAGGGGTGGAGGCTACACTGAAGAATATACAAGAATGTTCTATTGCTGATTTTAGTGAACAGACCTACCAATTTTTATGCTGAGTTGCCATTTTATCCCTCTTAATAACATTCCTTTTCTTTTAAACCCTTGGATTCATTGCTCCTGAGCAGGAAAACTGATTATCCAAGCTCATTATGTGCCCAAGTGAAATAATTTTCTTTTCCTATAACCCGAGAGCCTTGAACTGAAATTGATTAACTATTTTTAGAAAGAAGCTCTAGCTAAATCTGACTTCTTCCCCTGCCAATCACACCTAAGAGGGGAGTGCAAAACAAGCCTATCTAAATGCAGGTGCCTAGGAAGTATGGCCTGTCCCTTTTCCCAAATACATTAAAATAACTAAGAAAGGGATGGGGTTGTTTGAGATCTTTCACCATGTTGGACTAGAAGCTGGAGAGGAGAGGTAGCATTTGTGGAAGAAAAATGGAATAATAATGGTGTTATTTTGCAAATTTTTGGTTTGGTTACCTAAGACCCCTGCAACTCCACCAGGCTTTTCTGAATCTCAAGGCTGGCGACTTTCCTTTTCCAATAGCTTTCTTTAGGGGTCTGGAGACCCATGCATTGTCCTCCTTGCTACTGCTGGATGAAGAAGGGCACAGGACTTGGCTGCTACTAACAGCTCTCTAGCTGGCAGCTCTTTAAAGTGCCAACTGCACGCAGACAGGAGATGACCTAATGGGGTACACTGCCTTCCAGGAAGCCAGAAGGAACCCCTGGCCACATCTCTTGTACCTTCTTCAGAGGTTTCAAGCCTCGGACTTTTCTGTGCCACAGGAAGAGGTCAATTGTTTACTGCCAGCTACAAGTGTTCTGGTTCCAAGATACGAAAGCACAGTTCAGATCTTGAGAAAAATCTTATTTTTCCTGTAAATGAAACAGGGGCAGGGACCATTCTCCAGCTGTCTGGTAAATTGGCACTGACTGGCTGCATCACAGACTTGCTGGTCTCCTTGGTCTTCCACAGAGCCTCTGCGGTCTAAAACACAAAGTTCAATGTCTCTTTTATTCAGCTCAAAGTGCACGACACACTGTGTTACAGCTGTACTCTGAGTGAAAAGGATGTGCTTTGCACAGCATGGGTAAAAAGCCTGCTGGAATGCTGCTGAAGGACACTGGATACAGCCTAACCTGGTACAGCTGTGTCCATGTCACCCAGTGGGAATCGTTGCTACCCTGTGCTATCTTCCAAACGGTGCCAGGTTGTTATCTTGGAGAGCACTGGTTGCCACAGGCAAAACCATGGCAGGGAGAGTGCTGACAACAAAGCAGTGCAAGAAGTTGCAAGGCAGTGTGTGATACTACATCTTGGCCCTGATTTATTTGGCACTAATAACGCAGGCAATGTGACTGCTAGCATCAGCATTTATGAAGCTCACGAGCTTTCAGGGATATTTTGCAGTTAGTTTTTCAAAATAAAGGGCTCTCGTCTCTTAAAAGCACTGGGTGTGAAACTAGACAAAGGGAGAAGACAACCATTTCCAAGAAGCTGCAAACAAACCCATCTTTCCTTCACATGACTTACAAAAGTACATATTAAAAAGAGCTGACCCTCGCTCCTAAGAGCCAGATAATTATCACGAGACCCAAGAGTCGATTTAATTTGTGTCAGCTTCCCTGACTGCTCTGCAACCTAGGATATTTTCCCAAAGAGAGTGTTCTGGTCACCTTCCCACTCTGTCTTTAAAGACATTATATAAATTTGAGGCATTATGGACAATTTTGAGCTACTTCTGATCAGCCACACACTGGCTGGGACCAATGCAGCTCGTTTGCTGCATTCCACTTTCAAAGTCAGACTTTGCTTCAAGGAGCAGAAAGTATGTTGTTCTGGTTTGAAAAGA
>VZTN01012423.1:3588-17747 GCA_013400515.1 Erpornis zantholeuca
TGTTTTCCCCCATTTTCTCTTTACATGGTCAGTAATGATGTAAATCTGGCACTTCAACTACATGCTCAGAAGGTGAATCCTCAAGATCATAGAGCATTTATTTCTGTCTACCAGCATCTCAGTCACAGTAGGTTTGATTTTTCTAGTCCAGTGAATCAAGTATACTGTTGGAAAACTCTAGCTGCATTTATAACAAACTCTGTAGAAGCATGTAAAAATGTACACTTCCTGTGTTTCTCATTTTTAAATGTCATTGTTTGAAAGGAGTTCATGAACACCTCTGGCAGAGCAGGAGAAATGTTGGCAGAATGGAAATGACAGAGCATAATGTTACAAGGATAATGGGGAATGGGAGGAGAGCTCCTCTTCTCTTTGCTGCAACAGACTTTCAAGATTTGCTAGTTAGTCAAGAAGGATACTTGGAAGGAATGACTGCATCTGTTGCATGAAGGCATGTTTTCTTTGTTTTAATTGTGATGTGAAATACTGGCAAGTAATATCTGTGCATCAAACCAGAATCATAAATTGCTAGAAATTCTGACTATCATTTTTTGTACTGTTGATGTCTAAAAGGCAATCAGCTTCACAATTTCAGTTTCTGATTAAGTTACTGCTTTGCTTTAAGGACAAACAAAGGGATTTGGCTGTAAAGTGTTGCTTTAATTTTGTGCCCAAGACAATTTCAAATTTTAGTTGTTATGATAGCATAAACATAACAGTCACAGTTTAGGGCATCTGAGCTATATTACTTTCTTGTCCTGAGGAATATGTTAAAGGAGCTCTCCAACCTAAGAAAATTGCAGATAAAGGTCAGAAGAATAGAACAAAATTTCCAGAAATGGACTATGTGTGGAATGTACTGGTATGAGAAGACTAATTGCCCTTTGAAGACCTATATTTATTTTTTGTTTAGGTCTGTAATGGGCTGGACAGGGATGGGATTAACTTTTCATTGCAGTCCCCGTAGTGCTGTGCTTTTGCATTTGTGGCTAGAACAGTTGGTAACATGCCTGTTTGGCTGTTGCTGAACCTTGCTTGCACAGCATCAAGGCTGTTGCCCCACTGTGACTCCGATTCACCTCTCACTAATTCCCCGTCTTGATGAACAAGAAGAAAAGCTGTACAGCTGAGCAAGAAATCTGCTGGGCAATTCTTGTTAGCAGCTTATCTCCTTATTTGTCTTATCCTGGTGATCTGATAATTGACCAGAATAAATTGTTTACTCTAGAAAGGAGTGAAAAAGCTTAATTATCCTGAGGTTAATTAATATGTTATGTTCCTCTTCTCATGCTAATGCTCTGTTGCTGAGGTGTTTCTGTTGTTTTGAAGAGGATTATTTTACTGACTTCAGCTGAGGGGGCAAGGTTTTTCTTGGAGCATCAAACAACAGTTACAACAAATACTGTTGAGTTGCTGAGGGGAATGGGATTTTTGCACATACTAGCAGATGAGGAAAGTTGTTGTTAGCAGAAAATTCTTAGTTTTTTATTTTCTTCCCTTACATATTACTTTTCATTCAAGAAGATGAGTTTGATTCCTGTCCTTTTGTGCACTGCAGCTGACAATTATGTTGAAATTTAAGATCAGAGATTCTCCTTAGTGATTCTTCCCTTGTTGCAGTCTGGGGTTGGTGAAGAAGCTGTGAGTTCAGACCCACAGAGTTAAGTAGCCTGATATATATTTAGCTTAATATATATTTAGCCACTATACAACAGGATACATTTATACAGTGAACTTATGCTCTGTGCACTTAATCTGCCTCCCTTTTCTGTTGCTTGCTGCTTTGGAAAGCTTCTATCAGCATCTCTAAGAGGCAGAATTAGGTCAAATGAGGAGGGCTTTGAACTTCGGACTGAATGTGTAGAAATTTCTGTTGGTCTGCCAGGATTTTATTCTGCAGGCTTGACCTGGCTCCCAAGATGCTTTTGTTACTTGTTTGTATAAGGTTGGTATAAATTATAAATACTGTTATATTAATCCAGAGAAGTAAAACTCCCAGCCATGGTCTAAATGCTATGGCTTCATGCAATATTCCAAATACAGAATGTTGAAAAATTAAGACTTAATTTGAAATGCAAATATTATATAAGGCTGCATACAGGGAGAGAGAGGGAGGCAGATCTGATGCATCTGATAACAGATGTATTACCCATTCTAGATGGGGTCTAATGGCTTTCACCCAGCACTCTAGTGCAGATGAAGGTTAAATCCATACACATGAGGTAATCTCTCATTGGAAATCGAATGCTCATTAATCGCTTGCATATTGGTTTGCATATCCTGTCATGTTCCTAAATTATGGCTTCAGCCTACTAGAAGTAATATATAGGTTTTTAATCTCAATTTGGATTTATGTTCATGATGTTTTACATCATATACATATAACCAATATGCAAAACTGACAAACTGTCAGGCGGTCTTGTTTCATGCTGTCTGGACATTCAGCTTTCCATCCATAAACGCAGTGGCTATCATTAAGGCTGCTGTAGATGATGAAATGGTAGTGCTCCTTATTGTTGGCCTATGATGGACTTAAAACTTGACCTTTTCAAAGTTCTGATTCAAGCCCTTGTCTCCTCTTCAGCCCCTCTTTCTGTTTGGCTAGTGATGGTGAAAACAAGCAAATTTCATTTGGCAGTATAATTTTTCACTTTTGCTTCACTGTTTGAATTTTCTGTTGTATGTTCTGTCAAGTTCAAGTGACTTTGCTGGTCTTTGGGTTGCTCCACTTCCCTTTCATGCTTCTGTTTATGCCTCATACTTCCTATCATGTTATATACCGTGCTGCTTGGTTATACATGTTCAGGTACTATTACTCATTAACACTTGGAGGGTGAATCTGTTTCTTTTGTTTCAAAGTCCAGTGCATACCTGATAGAAAAGCAAATCTGGGAGAGATGAGTGTATAATTCCTTGAATTTGTTTTGCACTATTCTCTCCCTTCGTGTGTGTGGAGTTTGTCACAGAGAGGAGAACCAGGGAAAAGGAGGGCAGTGGCAGAAGGCACCATGAATGAGACTACCTGGCACACTAAGAACTGATTGGGGAGAATTCAAAGATCTCACTACCATCAGAATTCTTCTTTAGATCACCAGTAACGGATTCAAATAAAAGCGGTCTCAAAACCTGCTCCTGCGGGATTTGCTGCTGGCTCTTTCTTCTCTGAAAAGTGATCTCCATGTTTCTTTCTCTAGTTTCACCAGATTTCAGTCAGTGAAAGAACCATTCTTCCAGTCCATTTGCAACTTAGGTTTCCTGGCTGGACTTTGGTGGGAAAACTTGTGAAAGTACTTTGCAAGATCCTTGTGTATTTGATTCCCTTTGTCTGTGTGATCTTTGATACACTTGTAGCCCTCCAGCCAGTGAAGAGTGGATTTCCCTTTATAGAGGCCATGCTGACCTTTCTCCAGCAATCTCTTAATGCTCAGTGGTCTTACTAGTTTGTTATACAGTCTGCCATTTTACCGGAAATGGACGTTTGACTCACTGGGCTACAATCCCTATGAAGATCCCTTTTACATCCTATTTTTTTTCAGATGGAACTTGTATTCTGGCATGTTAATTTTAATAATGTTTGTTGATGACCTTGGCCTGTCATTTAACATAATTTCACATTTGTGTTCCTTCAGAACTGAGCGATGAGTGCCAGCTGGTCATGGTGTGCAAGCACATAACTGACACCTTCCAGATTCATCTAACTCATCTGGCTCCTCTGAGCTCTCTCCCCACACCTTCTGCAGTGAGGGCTGACACAAAGATCTCATTATTTACACTGCTGTGGACTTACCATGAGTGCTCCTTTCATGCTTTTCTCTGTGTGATCCTGCCACTTCTCTAGCTGGTTTCCTGATTTTGAGCACTTTTCAGGACTTACTGCTGTCTGCTTTACTGTTCCTTATAAAACACTTTCCAGGCAGTTCTTTAATACTTTTAATTTCTTTTCTAGCTTGTCACATTTTGTGAGTTTTCCTCTTCGATTTGATTATTGTTCAGTGATATCTCAACACATAATCACACATTTTTTAAATGAATGAATATGAATATCTAAGCTAACAAAAATGGGGAACTGAATAAACCCTGGTGTGTCCAAAGCCTCAAAGCTCAAGTAAGCTCCCCTGAACCTACCAGTCATTGTGGTTTGTTTTGAACATCTTCTGTTATGATCTGTGAAATACTAACCCAGCCATTAGAGACACGGCAGTCAGATGGTAACAAATAGATTGTTTTGGTTGAGCTGTGTTTGATATAGGTAAGCCAGTGTTTCACAGATCCTCATACTTCTTTGTTAAGCACACAACATGACAAAGTGTTGCCATTCTTAGTTGGGACCAAATAATATTTAGGTGACTGAGAAAAGACCTATTGTTAAATAGTTGTTTGGTGCTGCCCCCAACCCTGTTTCATTTCTTCAAGATAAAATGCATATATGAAATGAGATTCTTAGTCTTCCTTACTTGTTTCTTAAGGGTTATATAAGGTATTCTGTTGAATCCTACTTCTGAAAGCAGAGCAAGTGTTGTTCTTTAGACAGCTGTTCAGAAATTTTATTTTAGAAAAGAGGATCTTCAAACTAGTCTTTCGTTTCAGCAGAGAGTTGAGGTTTAACTTGCCCATGTTTCTCTAGAGACGTATTTGCAGCTTTTGATGCAAGGGAGATAGCTGGGGCAAGTGCTAATGCTTTTCCTTCTTGAGAAGGGTTTTGTTCCTCAATGAGAAACAGTACAAAGGTGACCAACAGCTTATGAAGCAGTCTTATCCTAGTCAAGCAGCTTTATCTTTTCTTTTACATTCTATTTCCAAGCCTCTGTAACTGTTTTCTCCAGTCAGTAAGCATCATGAATTTTGCAGGCAGCCTGCTTGAAATTTGCTAATCATCTGGTAATAAAAAACATTTTAGCAAAATTTTATTCATCTGAGTTGGCAATACAGGTTACTTTTCAGGCTGCTTGATTTCCATTAAGTGAGAGAGCAGGTTTCTCCATCTCTTAGTTTTTTAGTGGTTTGGCTCTTTGGTTGTGAGCTTCGTTGGTTGGTTCGGTTAGGTGGGGTGAGTTGGTTGGTGGGTTGAGTTGGTGGGGGATTTTTTTTTCATCTTGGGGATGAGGCTAAATGCTACATCAGCTTCTGTATTTAGCTGAGGAAACTATTAATGAAAATATACATCCCAATAACATAAGGTGGTCACTGGGAAACCTGTGCTGCTTCTCAGAAGTGCTAGCAGTGCTCTTGGATCCGGATGAAAAATATATGACTTCTGGCATTTTTTTTATCTGTCAGGGAAGAGGAAGTTAAGTGTTTTGTAGTTCATGGGGTATCTTGTTTTCAGCCTTTAAATTTGTAAGATATAGAAATATTTGCAAGTATCCAGTCAAGTAACTGGACAAATTAAAAATAAACAGTATTGTACATAAAGTGAAACTAGATAATACTGCAGTAGAGTTTTATAGGAGTATATGCTTGTCCCAAAGTCAGTATATGACTAGGACTGCTATGACACAGTGTTGCAGTGGACCGATGTGGGTGGTAAGGCGCTGGAACCTTGCCTGAAGCGTACCTTTAGATGATGCCGCTCCCCTCAGAGTTGCCTGAGGCCCACAGCATCCAGCTGCAGGTGTCCTCTTCAGCCACAGCAAGCAGAAATGCTGTGTCCCTCTCAAGAAGCAAGCCCTAACCAGTATCGAAGTCGACGATAAAGAGTTGGGAGGAGCCTTCCTATAAGTTTCCACAGTGATGTTTATTGCAGCGACATGCACATGGACAGGTTCAAAGACGAAGGTAGATGGTGGTGATGATGAATTCTCCTGAGCAGCGCCTGCAGGGGTTTTAGTACAGGGGGTGGGGAGTATCAGGGACCAATGGGCTGGGCTGAGGGCCGGAGGGGTACATAGGAGGGACTTGGGTTGGGAGCCACTATGGAAGAGGCAGGGGAGTGGCTGGGGAGAAGGGGCCACTGGTGGATGGAGGAAGGGAGAAGGTTCTAGGGATAAATGAGTGCCTGGGAAAGAGTGGCAGGGAGGTTCCTGCCCAGGGGGAGGAGAAGAGGGCTGTTCAATGGGCCAGGGGGAGGAACAGAACTGGGGTGCAGGTAACTGTGGTAACTAGAGCTGTAGGAAAGGCTTTAAGACTTCCTCAATAAGGAGTGTTCGGAAAACAGTTCTTGTTTCTCCCAGGGACAGTGCTGTCACCTCAGGCCTGAGGCTCTCAGGCCTCTACAATATAGGTCAAGATTAAAGACATATTCTGAAAGAATAGACAATGGCATCATTTATTCAAAAAGGAAGCACAATGATTTTATTTTTTTAGAGAAAAGGGAGATAGAAGGTTAGGATAATTATCTAAAGTATGGTATTTATTTACTGAGAGTAATGCAGACTGCAAATGGGAAATGAATTATGCTATGAATTTAGTAGACACTTGACTCAAAACCATGTAGTAATTTTCTATTTTCAGAGATGTTCATTCAGTTGACACTTTACCCTTTTATATCATGCGTTATTTTTACTGAAAGAGCAGTCAGATGAAATGACAAGATTTGTCTACCTAAACCTGACTTGCCAATTAGAAAACCTGCAAGAGAGCACAAGGTAGAAAAAAACCTATGAAAACATTTACTCTTGGGACAAATTATTTCTCACTCTTGTTGGAATGGCTGATAGAAATCAAAGCAAAAAAGTGTTTCTCTGAGGAGAGACTCAACATGAGCCAGCAGTGTGCACTTGCGGCTGAGAAAGCCAGTTGCGTCCTGGGCTGCATCAAAAGCAGAGTGGGCAGCAGGTGAGGGAGGGGATTCTGCCCCTCCACTTTGGTGGGACCCTGCCTTCAGCGCTGCATCCAGCACTGGGACCCACAACCTAAAAAGGGACGTGGACCGGTTGGAGCAAGTCCCTAAGAGGCCACCAAGATGCTCAGAGGGCTGGAGCAACTCTCTTACAAGGAATATCTGAGAGCATTGAGGTTCAGCCTGGGGAAGAGAAAGATTTGGAGAGACCTCGTAGCACCTTGGAGTACCTGAAGGAGCTACAAGAGGTCTGGAGAGGGACTTTTTGCAAGTCCTGGACATACAAATGACTGGACAAGGGAGAATGGCTTTAAACTGAAAGGGTGGGTTTAGATTAGGTAAAAGGAAAAAATTCTTCACTGAGGGTGGTGAGAGACTGGAACAGGTTGCATAGAAAAGCTGTTGATACCCTATCCCTGGAAGTCTTCAAAGCCAGGTTGGATGGAGCTCTGAGAAACCTGGTCTAGTTTAAGTTGTCGCTGCCCATGGCATAAGGGCGTGGAACAGGATGATCACTAAGGTCCCTTCCAACGCAAACCATTCTGTGATTCTGTGAGAACAGAGCACTGGAGCAATTTGTTCAACTCCTCAAACACAAGTCACTCAACGTAACTATAGAAACAACTGCCTGGACAACATTTCTGATTACTTTTATGTTTTATTACTGAACAGCAGCCTCATGCTTTTTTTTTTTTTAATTCCTGCAGCAGTGCTGTGATCCAGGAGTAGGTTTTTTTATACAGTCATGCATCTGGAATGAAACTTTAAAACATTCAGTTTGTGAGAAAAAAGAGAAATCTGCATGAAATCTATGGTAAAGGTAGGAAGGGAGGCTAGGAAATTTGAGTCCACAGCTGCATCCCTGGATGTACATGATCCAGATAAAAATTTTTTAGTATAGTAGGAAATACCTTGTTTGCAGTACCATGTACCATACAGTAGTCAGAAGCATTTTTTAAGAGCATGGCTAGGCTTTAAATCCACTATACTTAAATATAGCTGAGACATTTATAGTATGTAACAAAAACTTCTGATGAGTAATTTAAGATTTTAAATCTGAAACAGAATATTGTTTTAATGTCTGACTGTGTAAGATGTATAGCTTTAATAATAGAGATGGGGTGAGCAATGGATTCTCTACTTCATTTTTTAAATAAGTTTGTACAACTTGGTCTTGATGAATCTTGTAGTTTATAAAAGGTATTGTGGTAGGTATTCTTGTATACTGACCTGGTGTGGTTTCACTGGTGAGTGATGAGATCTGCTGCTTCCTGTACCAATTTAAAAAATGGTTGTGAAAGCTGATCCTGAACAAAACTGTTGTCACACAATACATGTAGCTGCAGCAGTGAAAGGACAATAATAGTGAGGCATCCTTGCAGTTGAGTGATGTGACAGTAAAGGTTTATTTCTGAGATGTTCTGGTCTTCCATCTTAGCCATAGGCTTTATCTTTTGTTTTGGGGAGATCAGATGTGAGACAGCTGTGATATGGAAGGTTGGCCATCCCAAATTCATGTGGTGCTGTATCTAAGTTAATGTACTCTTCACTCACAGCATGACAGAAATCACAGTTGAAGACAAGTGTTCTTAATTTAATTAATGAAAAGCTGTCCTGCAGAGAGAGTGTGTTTGTTGAGTGAACAGGCATGTTCAGGATTTTACTTCTTGAGTGAGCTATTTCGTTCTTGTAAATCTTTTTTTCTGCTTCAGTATGTGAGGAAAATTATTGTCTTATGTGCTTCACTTCATTCTTTTTTTCTTGCCTTCCCTTCCATCAAATTTGTAGCACATTGAATCTCTCGCAGCAGGGACTATGGCAGTTGCTACAAGGATTAGGGAGAGCTCTCCTCTTCTTCCTGAAATATAAATGCATTCTAGTGGTGTGGTTTTGTCCCCAGCTGCACTGGTGATGGGCAGCAGCTGCAGAGGCAGGGAAATGGGCAAAGTGCAAGTGTGTCTGCAGCAGGAATGTGACACCCTGTTCCATGGTCTCCCTTGCTCGTGTGCCATCATCTCATTTTGCTAACCATGAGGATTTTGCTTGGTGTATGTGACTCCCTCTGGAGCATGATTTCTTTTTTGGGATCTCTTAAAATGGTGTAAAACAAAGCTGGTGTTAACAAGGATCTGGGCACATGGTAACATTCCTCTGCCTTCCCCTTTGGATTTCTGGACGGCAGTTGCAGCTTTTGACCATTGCCAAAAAATTACAGTTCAAACGGTGATGGAAATGCTTTGCAACCTCAATCCAGAAAGGTCCACAGTGTCAGTTTTGTCTTTGAGGTGATTATGAGTGGATTGGCCTCTGCTGACCTAAGCAGTTTTTCTGATCAATGTCTCTGGTCATTTCTGTATTGCAGTCTCTAGATTATTTACATTAAAAACAGAATTAAAAGAATAAAATATTTTTTTAACAATTAGATGGATTCTTGGTCTTAAAAACGTAAGCAAGCCAAATAGCCTTGAAGTGATCTAGTATTATCTCAGTGATAAAGTGTTCACAGTAGAGTGTTTCGTTTTTCATTTTGTTACTTTATTTTTTTTTTATTAGTATTACCATAGTTGTAAAATGATTGTCACTTCCTGAGCTGGAGAGGAACAGCATAATAGCTCATACTTTTTTTTTGTTTTTTATTTGTTTCTGACATGTGCAAGTGAATTAAGTCTTAAATAGATTGGAAGAGGAAAAAAGACGTTCCAACTTGCCAGGAAAAAAACTCCAAAAATTGAAGATAAATTCAGGCATAAGATTGAAGACATTCTGAGATTAAAACCTTTTATCTCCTTTTAAAACCAGTGTTTCTTTTATGCTATCACAATGGCACACAGATTGAGGGGCTTCACAGGTGTCACTTCTAGAGGGTGGTCAAAGAGAAATAGCTGCTTTAAAACATTTACTCATGTGAATGCTGAATCCCAGCTATGGCTTTTTGGTAATGACTAGTGGGGCAACAGGGATAGAAACCTGATCTGTGCTGAGTAAATCACATCTAATAGCATGAAATTAAACTAGCTTTTGCTAAAGTGATGTGTGCTTTTTCTTTTCTCTACATTTTTTTTTCTTAATTCCTAAATAAGGCCTGTATGAACACAAATACAGTGTTAGCCCAGTAGGTGAGTAAAATGCATTGGTGGGTGGTTCCCAAGGGATTTCCCCCACAAAGCTATGGAGGCTTCTGAGTTAAGGGTGTAATACATTTAGGTCAGCTCTTGTGGCTTCTGTGGAAACTTACCCTGTGTTTACTATGTATGTATGTAAAATGCCCTTCCTGAACGATCATGGGAGAGAAAGCTTTGTTCAAACATCTGTCTAGAAGTACTGGGGGAGATTTATCTGGCAAATCAGGGAGTCAGACACCTAAGCACAGTTTCTAACTGTCTGAAGGACTGAAAAACCAACAGAGAGAATTGTGTAGGAGCTGTTTGGGGGTTATTGGTGTGGTTATTGAGTTTGACAGGTGATGTTAGAAAGGGAACAAGTTGAATATGGCATCTAATTGGTCTTACTTGTCAAAATTAATTTGTATTTACACAAATTGCTGACTGTTACAATTTGAAGAAAGTCCTAGAATTTATAAACTCTGTGAGTGCTGCAGTAAGATTCAGACTTGATTGACTTTGCTGATTTTCCTTATGGCCAGGTACTATTACTAGCTTGTTATGGTCTTTTCAATTAAAAATGGTTAAAACGTATTTTGAAAACTAGTGATACAGCTGTAGTGATTTGTCCCTGTTACTGTTTGTTGTAACAAGAATCATGTCTAATTGAATTAGGTATCTAATGGATGTAGAAATTTATACATCTAATGGATGTAGTAATAGTTTTGCTTGTCATCTAAAAGATACGTATTTTTAAATGTGTGAAGATGTTAAAAAAATGAATACTTAAAATGATGAAATAAAAGTTCTATGCAGCTTGACACCAAACAGAAGACTTTGGGATTTCTCTAAACTAGTTTTGGATTAATATGCTGTTTGGGCCGTAGGTTTTTTAAGAGATAAGAGGATAACACTTGATTGAAAGATTTCTGGTGGTGAAGAAAATAAGACAGTCTTTGGCAACAGCTTGCAGTAAAAACACTTCAGTTGTGTTTTCTTAATCTAAATGTATAACTTTTATCTTCTAGACTGAAGAGTGCACTTTATTTTGCAATATATATGTGTGGTTATATATACATGGGTTTTCATATAGTGTGTGTGAGATAAATCTGTCAATAGTAAGATCAACAGACCCCAAGGTATTATTTCCAAATAAGGTGTTCCTGGGGACTATAAACAGGCAGCATGGAAGATTACACACAAGTGCTTTTATGGAAATACAACAAATGGGCACTTAATGTGAGAGAGTTGAAACTTAACAATAGAGAGCAAATTAACTCTCATAGGTTGTCAGAGGAACCTGCTTTCTCAGTGGGCTGGAGGGTTTAGGCAGTTATGTTAAACATGTTTCCATGTCTTGCTCTGACTCTCCCTGTCTCCATGCTCTGTTTTCTAGTGTATCACATAGAATGAGATACCAGGGTACATAATAAGCGGCGGATGGGTTTCCAGCTGATATAATTGTGTCGTAGAGGCACTGCTCTGCTTGCCTGTCTCTTTTCATGAGGTTTTATTATTCTGTTAGCAATCTCATAAGCAGCCTTGAAAGAAGTACTGATGTTGTTTATAAAACCAATGAGTTTGTGGTGTTTGGAGGCTTTTGGAAGTATGTCATGGGGAGAGGAAAAAGGATGCCTGTAGCATTTAATGTGACTTGGTGAGCAGCCAGCCAATTAAGACTTGAAAAAAAATCAATTTACACTGACCAACAAGCATGCCTTAAGGTTTAAACTTTTGGTGCATATTTTACCCAGCTGTGCACTCTAGTTAATGTTCACAAGTTTATCTTCTAATGTATCAGAATTATTCTGTAGTAAAAACCAAAGTGTGTTGCTCTGGTACACTCAACATTTTTGAGATCACAGCAGTTAAATCAGCTGTTTCTTTTACAAAGTATTTCAACTACACTGGCATCTCCAGGTATTTTTGGTGGCTCTTTTGGAGGTCCTTCTTCCTCAGTGGATGCCACATGAGTCACAGTGCTTCCTTTTGGTGTTGAGCTGCTGATGGTCTCATTTTTCATGGAAGAGAGAAATCAAGGTATTGAGTAAGCCAAGTGGTTACATATTACACACAGCTCTGGTCAAGTGGAGGTGCCTAGACATAGCCACTGTCCAGATCTCGAGAAAATTTCAAACACTTCACAGTACATGCATTTATTTTTCATGCTTTGTGTTCTAAATTGTTGCTTTGCTGTGAGGGTTTTTGACTACAGGAGTTAATGGTTTATAAGAGATGCACTTGGTGTTTAATTTCTAACACAGAAAAGTAAGTTTTATTTGTGATTAAGGTATTTTGAAAACTAAGGTTGCTGTAGTCCATAGGTGATTAATATTTAATTCTTGGAAGGTTCAGGGGCTAGGCAATGCCTTCTGTAATTTGTGATTCCTGCAATACTTCTTTGAAAGTATCAGTGCTTGACATGTAAAATCTATTCCTCTCTTAAATTCTTTATAATAGAATTATATCAGAAATTCAGGAACTTTTCTTTGACTTCTGTGTTTGACCAATCATTTGCCTAGTTTAGTGTAAATAAAACCAAGCAATTCAAAAACAAAGAAGTTCAGTCATAGTGAAACACTTGTTAATATTAATTTGGTGAGGTAAGTTTGTTTGATTTTTTAAAATATTTGTATCAAATGAAATAGACTAAACCATTCCAAAAGGATAAATTATAATATCATAGCAGACCTTACAGAAAATTTTAAATTCTGTTTACTTAAAATTTCTCAGAACCGTGACACGGTGCAGTCTGTGAAACACATCTAGTTCTGAACACAGGGGTCAATTATATATTGATAACTTTTTGTTCAGAATTTACAGGGGTTTTTTTTAGTTTGTTGTCAATTATTTTCGCAGGCTGATCCAAAGGAGGTGATTCAGATGGTCACAAGGCATGTTACTCAGTATGCCCATGCAGACTGGCCTGAAGAAGTTGCCACTTGGATAAATCAGCTGCATTACTACAACGAGCGACTACTGGACTTAACGCAAGCTAAGACTCTGCAAGGACTTGGCAAAGGAGTGGATGTGCAGAGATTTACAGCAGATGCACAGTACAAGAGAGAAACAATACTAGGATTGGCAGAGTAAGTAATTTCTATTAGGTTTGTTTTCTCTATTCTAGAATAGAATAGCTTTAAGCTTTAAATTAGGAGAGTAAATTGAAAGTAGTGCTGACCTTTAGAAGAGAATTTACTTTCTTTAGAGTTTTACACTGTAATGCTGCTACAATTGGAGATTTTTCTATGTAACTGCTCTACTTAAATGTTGCTCAAATAAATGGATCTATAACTTTTAATTGAATTGATAACTCTTCCTTTTCGCACTGCTAAAATTAAAGTTAATCAGAGATTAATGAAGTCAGAACATAAGTGAAGGTTTGGGCACTTCCTTTCATCTCCTGTTAACCTGCCCTAACAATCTATTAGGGTATGCACATGCATCAGAGTTTGGAATGAACTGTACTTAAAAAAAAGTTGTTAAACTGCATTTTATTCTTAATAATTCAGTTAGAACTGCTGTAAATCACTATATTTTTTTCCCTGTAGTCATTTGGAAGTTCTGAAGCCTTCACCCACTACGTTCTGATATTTACCATGCTTTTGTCTCATCTTTCAGAAATCCAGAATACAGAAAAAGATATAGGATAATACTTTCCCTTAAAACAATGCCTTTAATTAATTTTCTGCATGCAGGTACTTCAAGATGTGAACAAGTCGTGAATATGACGTGGTTTAGGGACAGTTACAGCTGAATAGTTGACAGACAGTCAGAGGAAGAGTTCTCTGCAATAAGCTTTAAATATAATCTTAGCTAGATTTTCAACGGATGTCTGCATAAAGCTTTTGAAGTGCATATTTAAATGTTTTCAGTTTTCCACCTGTGTAGCTACTCATAGCTACAATTCCAGTAGAAATTTGCTACTAAACAGAATTGATATACCAAATAAGAATAGTTGTAGAAGGTCAGGGTTGGAACACTAAGCTGTGGCTTTACATCTGTGAAATCTGTACCTGCACAGATTTTGTCACTGCATTCATAAAAACAGCTTGTAATCATCTTTTAATGTTTCCACTGGAATTACCTGCTTTGTATGTACTGTTACTTAAGCACATATGTCTAGTATGTCACTAGGTTACATCTTGATGACTGCCTACAGTAACTTCAATAGAAATAGCCTTCTGTTATTACAGATACTTACTTTGATTGCAGCAGGGTTACTTACATTGTCACCCAAGAGTTCCTAGATACTATCTCTTGTAAAAATAAATTAAATA
>VZTN01012424.1:5851-67279 GCA_013400515.1 Erpornis zantholeuca
CTGAAGTTGCTGTACAACTAACCATCATTTTATTCATGCTTTTGCCTAGCACTCAGCCTCACTATCATAGATATTTGCTAGATGAGCAGGTGAAGAATGGATGTGTTCAGTAACATGGAGTCAAAATGCAGAGCTACAGATAGTGATCCAACATAACAGGAAAAGCAATGTTGCTCTAAGACCTTTTGCCAAAAATCTACCTAGAACTTAAAATAGGAACATGAAATATCCCACAGTCCTCTGGTACTTTACACAACTCTCTGTTTTCTTTACTCGCATTTTGCTCTTTCAAGATTTCTGCTGGCACTTTCTGATTAACACCTTGAGAGATTACAGTACCATCACAGGACTTGCACATCCCACGTCAGGTCTCTATACTTAAAACAAAGACTAATATTAAGTGAAAGCAACCTTTGATCATGAAGTCCCCATTCTACTGATATAAAAAAGATACCTCACTATTGCAGAAGAAAACTAGAGGAAGACAAGTGAACAATTTGGAGAATCCACTTTAATGTGAGAATGTTGTCTCTTAATGGAGTACTTGCTGTGATAACCATTGCAGGCTTTGGTACAGGAGTCACTGAGATTCTATTCCTCAAAAATTTTTTTTTAGATGTCCACTGGTTTAATAGCAAAAAATACCATTAGTGTTCAGTATTCTGCTCCAAGGACAGCCCTCTTTTCTGTTTTGCTAAAGACATTGGCACAAGAATGTATTTGCCATTAAAATACAGGATGTAATACTGGAGAGAAGACAAAATGTTTCAATTAATTTCCCTGCACTGATAAAAAGGTTAAAATAGGGGAAGTTAAAAATCCAACCAAGTTGGATTTTTTGCTGTTTACTCAGTGCACAAGAGGAACACCAGCCAGCTAAATAAAAAACCCCAAAACCCCTAACCCTCTTCAATTAACATTTGCATAAAGGAAAATCTGGCAGTATTCAATAGCCAAGCTTAGCAATTAATAAAAAGCACAACTCAGTAATCAAGCAAGTCATAAATTACTAAAGAAAGAACTAACACTAGCACATGCTAAATGGCCAGAGAAGTTCTATATAAACAAGTACTGGAGAATGCCAGTGACAATGTATGGTAATGAGTTAGCTATACTTAGTAACACAAGCCTCAAAATATCTCCATCCTCCCAAGTTTGCTGTACCCTGGATATGATCAAATCTTTGGGTTTTTTTTCCCCAGTGTAACTAAAATGGTAATTGAAAGCTGATTTAGAATCAAACACAACCTCAAGTTTATAAATAGTTGTATCTGGCTGTGAAGTATTCTCATCAAAATTTCTTGAAAGTGGATGCCCTGCTACAGTGGTGGTAAATTTGCAGGAGCTAAACTGAAATAAGATATTTTCTGAAAGACTTATAGACAGGAAAAAAGCTTTGAGGAGGACAAAAAAACCCCACAAATGCTTTATCAAAGAATCCACACCACCAAGCACAGTTAGAAAAGATCATTGTGAAAGTCTATTTGATCTGAAAAAAACAAAACCAAAAAACAAACCCCACTACAAAACGAAAAAAACAAACCCAACACCACTAGTGAGCAAATATCGATTACCACTGAGAAGCCTGAATTACTTGAGTTATTCTTTATTCTTTCCATCCACTGTTTTCACAGGACACCAGCAATTACAGGAGCTTTGTCTTTTATTCATGATGGGCAAAATCCTAGTTTATAATCCCTCTAGGTACCAACTTCAATATTTGCATTTGTATTTAAATTATTTTCTGCTATTTTACAATAGTTTCTGAAACAATATACTTTAAGTTTCTAAAGAACTTCCACAAATACACATTTTTGGAAGTGTTCTTTTTTGCATTATATGAGGCAGCAAAGCAAGACAAAAGTAATGGAAACCCTTAGAGACAAAAGAAACTGGCTGCCAATGTCCCATCCTCGAGTGACCTCCAAGGTTGTTTTTGGACCTAAACAACCTAAATAACTCTGTGATTGAAAATAAGGCATCAGTTCCAAACTGAACAGATCACATTTAGCAAGATGCAAAGGAATAATTCCCAAGCAGAGGAAAGGTATGAAGTAACAATTTTGCATAAACCATGAGCTCTCCTATTAACTGAATCTCAACAAAAAACCAACAGAGAATGTGGTTTTGTATTGCTGAAATTTATGTTACATTTTCATTAAGTGTAATTACCATCTCATGAGAAACTGGATTAATACACCCCATTGATACACAGTGTGAAAAATATCCCCTGTGAATTGCTACTGTATATTCTGGTCCAGTTGTTTGGGGCACATCTTCTGGACTGCCTTCCTTTTAATACATTTATTATTAAAAAACTACTACTAGAACTCTTTATTCCAAATTTGTGTCCTCTTGAGCAATCTGACCAATTCATTTAGGGATCTGAAGGAATAAATAAATCATACAATTGAAGGGATGACCTATGATACAAACACGAATTTCCCAAGCTGTTTTTCTCCCCTTCTTATCAGTGCTGAATAATTAACACATGCAAAAAACCTGAGCTCATAGCTGAAAAGTGCACCTGAATATTTGAGACCTGCTTAGAGACTGACGACCTTTCCGGTAAGAAAGTGAGAAATCAGATCCAACAACTTGCTTACAGGTTGTGGTGCATTAGCATTACAAATTCCAGAGCCTTAGGGACCAGAAGCTGGCAGTCATTGGGATAAGGGGACAGGGCAATGTACAATGACAAAACTAAATGTGCCAGGTGAAAGGATCAGGAATTTCCACTGTCAATTAGCATAACTATTATGTTTCTCTAGGTTTCTGACTTTATCTTCCCCCTGACAAGTAGGTGAATTTTCTCTAATTCGACTACTACTTTTTCAGAATAATCAGTCTATATTTTTCAGTCTTCTAACACAACGTTTTGCCTGGCTGTGCCACATATGTGCTGCAGATTTTTCATCTGGCAATTCTGTGTAACCTGCACACACGAGCAACCCTGTGATCACCTGTAACTATCCAAACAGTGAAATCATGGAAGTAGCATCCTTGAGTGTTGCTATGTTGACTCTCCAAACTCAGAAACAGGTCTTTCAGTACACCTCTAACTTGCAAGTGGAAAGGGAAGCTGTAGACAGACACAACCCCTCATGTCACCAGTTTATATGTGCCATAATCTTCTGCTGATAAGATCTTTGTTCTTTGAAAGAGAACCATATTGTAAAGCAGGCCTCTAAACACCTAGAGAAATAAATAATTAAAAAGAGCTAGGGTGGCTGCAGGAAGAGAGAAACCCCTCCTCAGTCACTCCTCACAGCAGCAGGTACAGACCAGTGAGACAGGGTGAGCGATTGACCATCCTGCTGCACCCAAACCTACACAAGACAGCAACAGCAATCAATGCAAGCACCTGAAGCTAATTCTGATTACATCCTAGGTCTTGAATTTTCACCAGGGAGCCAAAGCACCAGGAATAACATATATGTTTTTATTTTTCTAAATAATAGGACTTCCTGATAAGAGAAGCCCAACAAGAGGGAAGCAGAGTGCTGCACGTGTCAGTAGGAATCTCAGAGCCCACGAGTGCAGCCTGTAATAGACAGATATTGTTCATTCTGCTGAGCACAAAACTATCACCACAGCTCAGGCAGCAGATCAATAGATTATAAGGAACCTTTCAGTCATCACAATGTCCTCTCTTCTCAGAAGAGGATCTCACTCAGTGATATAGACATTTACATGGTTTGTTTTCACTGTAGTGGTGAAAGTTGCAGGTGTATATATACAAGTATGGATATGTACACATATATTTTTACATATGCATAGAGAAGTGGGTGTTCAGATGCATTCACATGTATATGCACAGACACAATCTTAAAGATTTGAACATATAAATCTTCCACTAAAGTACCCACTTGAAATCCTTTTGAAATCCACAAAATGTGTAGTATAAAAACCACACTGGAGCTAAATTGAGACCGATTTCAGAAATAAAGTGCACAAGCTCATGACAATGAACACCAAATGTGTTTTTAAGAGAGAAACAGACTTAATACTTGAGCAGATGGGGCAAAAAAATTAAGAGCAGCTAAAGGCAATAATCAAGTTGACTTCTCAGAGAGAAAAATTCAAGCAAGATATTGAGATCAGGTGACTGCAAAAGGGGAAAACGTAGCACAAAGACATGAAACTGCAAAATTTGCACAACAGCATGGAAAGCGGAAGTATGATTAAAATTTTAACCCAGAATAATCAGAACAAAGACAACTATGGATATTTAAGCAGGAATACTGCTGCTGGTGCTGAGAGGAATAATGCAGACTACAGAATTTAGTATCAGAAATTTAGTTTACAATGCATCTGCTGTCATTCACAACCATTACCTTGAGGAGGCTTTCAGCAGGGGATAAACTCCAAAAACACTTCACAGAGAGGTGTTTGGATTCCTGCGTTGAGTCTGAAAAACAGAAAATCACTGGTTAAAGCCATCAGCTTATGACACAGAGGTGCTACTGGCAAAGTGACAGAAAATATCCATGTAAGAAATCTGCCCACTGAACACAGAATGTGTCAAGGAGAGAGGTGGATTAGTGGCTTTATCTCAGAAGTGACAGATTTCTGCATTTCAGAAGTGCCGTGCTGGAGTGGGTGATGGAAGGACTTACATGATCAAGGAGAGCCTGTGGTTCACCAATAGCCCAGGGTTTTGATTTGATATAAACTCTTTTGTAAAATCCCAACATTACCCCATACAGCCACTTTTCCCCTTTGAATTTCAGGGAGATTGAACAACACTGGAAATACATCCCAATAATATAACCTGAGGACAGGTTAGGGAAAAGTCTGGTTTTAACCTTCCTTCTACACCTCCCCACCCACCCAAGGAATACAAAACAATTTCAGGTGGCAATAAACTTTGTTGTATATGCAGCTAGAAGGCAGCATATTCTTTTCATTTATCATTTAAAGACAGATCATCAGGAAGTCATTACATCGTGAAGATTGGATCTCTGCACTGTTGTGGTATAATTGAGCACTGCTGTACACAAATATTGTAGATAATAAAACATAAAAAGCTTTGCAGTGTTGGACTTGTCCTTTTCCTACACTATGGTGTTGGGTTTATTCCAGGCAGCAAAAATTAAGGAAATTTTTCTCAAAACTTAAACAGACTTTGGTGGATTGGAACCTATTTTCTTAGCTATTTAAAAATTAGATAACCTTGAACCCTAGCTATGATTCTAGCTATTTTGTGGCTATGATCTGAACCCCACCTCTATCTGACAGAGGGTTACAAACAGGACAGGGGACTACTACCAGCACATAAAGAAGCAGTAAGGAAGGAGGAAAAGGAGGCACCCTCTTTTAATGGACATGTCTCAATTCACAGGTCAGTAGTGCCCTACGCTGCTTTTAAGTCAGTACCAATGCCCTGATGATATTTTTAAGCTGCTTCTTGCAACATCAGGATCACCATGGATGACAGACTTGCTGCAGGCTAAATTCAAGGAATATGCAGAGATCCTGTAATGGCTACAGATACTTCAATATATCATATCTGTTTTGGCAGGGAACAATATTGGTGCTATTGAGATAAAGGTACAGTAGTGGTGTCTGAAAATCTCAGTGTGGTGCCTGCTGGGCTGTGATAAACAGTTGTGTGTTTCACTGGGTGGAAACAGTGACAGTCCCCGTGCAGGCACTCGAGAGCAGGAGGGAGACACAAAGGAGTTTGTGGTGTGCTGGGAGTAGGAGCAATTCTGCATAAGGGAACTTCTATTGCTTAACTTCTATCTCACTTCAGCATCTCATAAGCTCAACTCAACTGTTACAGGGTTCAGGTTCTGATTAGAAAATATGATAAAGATTTGAAGAGAAGGGGCAGAGAGCAAAAAATCAACACAAGAATGGAGCCAAGTGAAGACCACATAGCTACATTTACTCTGTGACAGAAGAGGGCCAGACAGAATTACTCCATAAAAGTGTGAACACCAAGTTTTTATTCTACCTGCAGTGACAAAATAACAGAACCACCACTTTGAAGAGTGTTGGTTCCTAAAACATAGCAAAGAATTCTCATCTCCTACAAAAGGTACTTTTGTTTCAGTGACTTTTTGGAAAAAGGAGAATACTCAGCAGTTGCTTAAGATTGAAAAAAGAGCTAAGAAAAAATATCTGGATTCAGAATAATTTTTTTATACACACAACTAAACAGCTTTAAAAAATTTCACTCATCTCTTTTTTTTCCTTCTCCTTACTACATGTGTTCACCCTATCCTTGTGATTAAATACTACCTCCAAACTTTCCAAGCATTGTTTTCTGCCTTTTGAAAGGATATCTGTTTATCTATATGTGGCTTTGCTAATCTGAGTGCATGGGCCAAATACAAATGCACAGGTCCATTCATAAAAATGTTCTGAGCCATTAGGATTTGTTTCAGGCATAGAAGATAAAAAAAAAAAAACGCAAAATTTCCAATATTAATTAAAGTTCTGGAAATCTTACTCCCCAGTAATTTGAGGGTAAAGAGTTTCAGCTCTGGCAACTTTAGAATTATTTTTTAAGAAAGTTAAGTTATAAGAGGATCTCATAGGTTTCTAGTCATGGAGGGTTGCAGTAAATTCAGTTTAGCAGAACTGCTTAAGAATTATTGGAAGAAGATAAAAAGAACATTTCCTTCCCAATACTCTCTCTACAAACAATAAGAGTAACTGTCTGAAAGCAATTTCCTCTCCTACACTATGTCTTAATATTAACATAATCATAAACACTTAAGACAGCATTCCCCTCACATCTCCATTATTAATCTCTTAAAGCTGAGTTATGAACAACATAAAACATTAATGCATCATGCCCTAATAATTGTTGTCTTATTAGAGCATTTGCCCCATATGGCTTGTTAGGTGGTTTGTGCTCAGAAGAAAGATAAGTTTCCATTTACCAGAAGATATTAAAAAAACCCCAGCATCCAAAACAAAACAACACACCCTGTCAATATTACTTCCATCAACATAATTTTCCTAAATTAATAAAAAATTAATGAAGCAGACAAAATGTAGTAACCTGGTTAAATATTAATTTAAGAGCACGTCTGCTGAACTTTGAGCAGTATTTACTGACAGCACCTGAGCCCCTACCCTGCCCTGCTCAGAGCAGCTCCCTTTGCTCTCACAGGAGCAGAAAATCCCCCTCACTCTGCTGAGGAGCAGCTACAGCCACCACACTCAGCAGTGAGTGACCAGAGAGAGCTGAAGCCATGGCACCAACAACATCTGCTCACCAATCTCTGCAGTTGCTCTACACCTAAGGAGCTGTTCTGGCAGGCAACAGGCACTGCCACAGGCCTCAAAGAAATGCAGCCAAGTGCTCATCAGCCTCTGAGAAGGTTAAAAACCACACCCCTAAAGGAGATGGGAGAGTTCTCAACCACACCTGGAACTTCTGTCTGTCCTCTGGACTATCAAAACTTAAGTGTTCTAGTGTGTAGATTATTTCACTAGAGCAACAGGGTAAATTTGCATGCTTTTAGGTTAAATTGTATGACACTAAGTAGTTTGATAAACAAGCCATTAAATTCAGACTAGAGGAATGAGGCTTGTTTTCTAATTTCTACTTCCTACCTAAAGACCACAATTGCTTGATCTTTAATTTTGAACTTTGCAGTCAGCAGAGGGTGATCCTACAGGACAGATTTACCTTTCAACAAACTTGGACCAGCCAGAAAATGTTGCAGAAGAGGGATTTAAAAAGATAATAGTCTGTCTGAATATAAATAAATTTCCCATCAAAGCCATTCCTAACAGGGTTTCATTAACAGAAACTATAAAACCAATACCTATAGGTACATTTCTCAAGAGAGGAATGGTGGGGCAGTTTGGCCACAGAATCAGGACATACAAGTCTGGGCATTCTAATTCTGTCACAAGTTGTCTTGGTGTTCAGGAGCTACTCACAAAGTGTTTGCTTCAATTCCTCCATCTGTATAATGGCAATGATATCTGATTCAGAGGGATGCTGTGAGGATTAATTAGTTAATGTTGGTAAGTGCTTTGAAGATGAAAAGAGCTACAGAAGAGATAATCAGTTTTACAGTCTCTAAAAGCTTTTACCATGTCTGCAGAATTATTTTGGAGTACCACAGGAATATCATCAGAGAGAATCTGTCATTTATCACGTACATCCAGAAAAGGGGAGGGGGCGGGGGCTGGAGGGTTGGAAGGAGCAGGTATGAAAATATTTCAGTGTTAAATCACATATCCTGTTCTGAAATCTGCAGACACACAGCACAAAGCTCAGACCTCCTTTGCACAATCTACATGTACATTGCTACCACTTTCTTAGGAAAACAAACACCAAATGGCTTTGTTGACTTAACACTTCCCTTTCTCCTAATTTGAAACTCAGAAACTACAGTGACTTTTAGGGTTCTTTTCTGTGTGTTTGAATACCCTGGCTTTTTCTCAGTATATATGTTACAAAGGACTGCAAGATGACATTCCATTCTCGGAAGAAATGTCTTTAGGGTAAACTATATATATTTAGCTTTGGAAGACTTACTTTTGGTTGCCTAGAAAGTCTTCAATATCTATAGCCCAGCTGCATTTCCTGCCTTAATTGGTTTTCCTTCCCAATAATCAAAATAGAAGTTTATAATAAAATAGTCAGAGCCTTCAAACTTTGCTAAGTCAGACAGGATACAGAAGCATACATGATTGAAAATTTCAGATTTTTTTTAAAAAAATCAGTATTAACACTATGTTACTCAGGTACTTTTATATCCCACATAAGAATAACCATATCCTCTCTTTGATTTTTAAATAGAGCATTTTTCATGGATGATTTAAAATGCATTAAATGATATCAATTACTGATGCAACTGCTTCATAGCTTGTGGGTCTTCCTGGACAAATTGCTTCCAAGTATAATTACTATGTACAGCATTTTGATCAAAACTGTGTTCTTGAATACACATTTTTTCAAATGACCATAAGAAAAAACAAAAATAATTTGATTTGATCTGAAAGATGCTCTCTACATAGAGCACAACCAGACTTGATCCCAGGTAAGCAATGTGTTAGTGTGCAAAGGTGACAAGGTGTAAAACTGTGTTTACCACAAATGCAGTGCTGACTGGTACTGGTTTCAGATAAAATTTCTACAACAAAAAGCTTCATTAAGCCATACTTTCCTCTTTAAAAATAGTTTGCAGTGGCTAAGTAGTTAGAGTACCACTAACATGATGAGAAAACTCACATTCAGCATTGCAATGAAATATATTTTGCTGCTGTTTATAATAATTCTATTTTGGTCACAGCCCTTCCTCTACCTTATATCAAATGTGAACATTGACAGGGCTGAAGAAAAAAAACCTTAATATTTCAGCTAACTTTTCTTTCTTAAGTCTTTTGAGCTCCACAAGGCAGTAATGATTATTTATAGTCCCTCTCTGC
Organism: Erpornis zantholeuca; assembly: GCA_013400515.1. Classification (NCBI taxonomy): domain Eukaryota; kingdom Metazoa; phylum Chordata; class Aves; order Passeriformes; family Timaliidae; genus Erpornis; species Erpornis zantholeuca. The sequence goes on from VZTN01012424.1 coordinate 15,257, forward strand.
CCAGAGATGCCACCCACTACTGTCCCACCACATTTAATTCTGCAAGGCTACACTGCTGTCTTGTGAAAGGAGGTACAATGTCTTGACTTAGATGCATCCTTTTATAAGGGAAAAGATTGGAAAAGATTCTGGATAACTGGGCAATCCTTTGCTATTGCAATTACCCCCATTCTTACAGTCTTTGCCAACTGCCATCACTCTGCCTTGAAATAAGTCAGTGCTGACCCCGTGGAACTTTTCAAAGGCAAATCTCAATCTCTGGTAAGCTGGACAGATCCACTTTGATCATGGCCAGATGGTACTGTCCAGGTTTTTTATTCACATTTTCCTTCAGGTTAAATAGTCCTTTTCCCTTTCCCAGTATTTATTCTTAATGCATTTATAACAAGTAGTTATAAATTCAGATCCTTTCTCCTGCGGGCCCAATGATTAAAGGCCTTTTAGACTCATTTACATGACAGGTTATCCATTATCCTAATTGTCATTGTACAGCATCTGACCCATCCTTTCCCCCCCACCATTTATTTAACATGAAAGAGCAGATTTTAAACACTACTCCAGTGCAAGGTCATTTTAACACTTCCCTGTGTATAGCAGATCCTCTGCCAGCTGCACATCCTGGGCAGGTTGCTGTGGTGGGGAGCAGCCCCCAGAGCAGCCCCTGTGTCCAGCTGATGAGCTTCAAACTCAGTGCAATCTCATGATCCTCAGGTACATACTCCAGAGCTCACATTACTGAACCAAAATTTCATTTCTGCTGCCCTCATGGCCATCCAGCCATTCTGTACCCCTGAATGACAAAGCCAGCAAATGTCCCCATGCTGGTGTGTTCTTTCCAGGAGGAGGTCCAGTGGGTACCACCCCAGAGACCACCTCACATCCCAGAGGGTCCTGGAAGAGGAGACATGGTGTGTTTCTTTAAAAAACACCAAACTTGTGTATACCATGTGTATCAGGAGTCAGGGACACACCTAGTTTGGTTTTTTTTCCCTTTTAAAAGAATAAATTCCTCAAAACCTTCCTATTATTCCCCATGCTGCAGTGCCTCCTGTGCTTCCAGCTTACCAACACACGATTTCCAATGAGTATCCAAAATCTCCCTCTGGATGCCCAGGACCTGGTGGGCCAGCAACAAACACTAATCAATAATTCCATGTTGCTACAGAGTAACCAATACTAGGGGGGGGAAAAAAAAAAGCCAAACGTGAAAAATTAAACAACTGCTACCTGCTGGGAAACCTGCTGCAGGCCAGTACTGAGCCTTCAAGGAGTGCTGCTGTGAGCTCGCAGGACTCCTGCTCGTGCCTGAATTTTCCATGGAGTAATTGAACCTGACAGGAAACAATCTAGATACAATTAGAAATGCACAACGTGCCAACACAGCTCTATCAGTCATTATGCCACATACCCCAGCAATATTCCCAAGTCCTTCACACAGACACAACCCTAAGTTATATATTTAATTTAACCCATCTAAATTCAGAGAGTCAATAAAAGGGCAGCTATGCTCTTAAAAGAACCATCATCACTGATCTCTCACTGCTGATAATCAAGGAGGAATTCACCTTCATTCTGGGGAATTAACAACAAGTCATCTTTTCCTTTACAGATGTTCTATTCTGTTCTGTCTGCACCAACTGTGCTTCCTGCGACATCAAACTTCAAAAATTAAAAATTTATCTCGGGTTGCCTACCTGACTAACATCACCAGAGCACACACTGATCTATTACAGGTTCAGAAAAAGTTTTTCTGGTTTTGTGTTCATATGGGTCTTGATGAACTGTTTGCATACCATCTTCACTTAGCCTTTCTAGGGCCCAATAAAATGTTACACAACTAAGAAGGATAAAACTATGCTGGTCTGAGATTTTTGTACTCCAGAACTGGGGAAGATAGACTGTTATGGGTGTTTCTGCTGCCACCTTTTATCCTTATTTCAAATTTATGTTCTGCTTCAGCTCCAAAACTGGACATTTATAAAACAACTTGTATTATATTGCCTGAGTTCAGAACAGAAAGATTTAATTTAGCTGGATTTGCCTCTTTAAGAGATAACCAGCAATATCTGCTCAGAGGCTGCACAACTAAACACAGGGAGGAAAGAAAGAAAAAGAGAGGGAATAGTATATTCCATAAAGCATGGAAAAATATACTGGCACATTCTTCCAACAAGAACTTTCTAATAGAGACAGAATGCATTTTTGATTGATTTCCTATTCTCATCTGCTTAATAAACAAAATTTTCAGTATTGTATTTATAGTCTTTCTTGCTCTAAGAACACTCTAAGTGTTTACAAGAGATGAACTAAGAAACAAGTGAATTAGCTTTCTCTCTTCTTAATTTCACATTATTTAGGTTTTCAAAATACCTTTTAAACTTCATATATTTCTTTATTCTTTACTGAATTCCAGAGAGTAAGAGAAAGTTTGTCTGTATGAGTGTGACATGCAGACATCACTTCTAAGTAAGCAGCCCAAGCACTGCTAAAATGAGTGCAGCAGCTACACACAACAGTGCAGAAAAGGACAGAAAACAACAACAAAACCCCAAACAACCAGGGTAAATACTCAGGTAGTTCACTGTACTGAAGTGCAGAGTGCAGGGGTTAGGAGCAGTGAACTAGTCTGCCTGCATTGTAACAAAGAATTGTCACTGCAGCAGTATAGACACACTATAGGCACCTCAGTGTGGCATAGTAACAATTAGTGCAGAAAATACACAAAAGATAAATCCGAAGAAAGTAAAAAGAAAAGAGACACTTTAGTTAATTAAATTTTGTTTGTTCTATGTACAAATACTACCTTACCTGATCAAAATCCAGAAATATCCTCCATCTCGCTTCGGATCTACTAAGGAAATAACGACACTCACAGCAGCAATTCATTAGCTGCAGCTAGCTCAGCTGTAGCTAATTTAAAGAATCACAAGCACAGCACTACAAAATCAAGTGAACTTGGGCAGCTGAAAATACTTTAACTGTGCAAGAGCTCAGGTACCCCTTTCACGTGTGTTGTGTGTTCCAGCTGTGAAGTAGTAGCTAGAAGGATTGTTATAGTGTAGCCCCAAGAAGTTTAATTACAAACCCCATGTATTCCAGAATCCAGGAATTACTTATTTTATTTCAAAATAGATGTTATTTTATACCTAAAATAGAATCACTTTAGTCCCTTTCAAGTCACTTTGTTTCTTATACAGGAGGAAATATTTCAACAAGATTTCTGATCTCCCAAATCACAATCTACAAAGCCACAAGGTTTGTTTTCATACCTTAAATAGTTTGCTTTAGGTAATTCAAGTCTCATATTTTTTGAAACATATTACAAGCCCCTAGAAATGGAATATGGAGAGTAACTGGGTAAAAATTAGAGGAATACAGCTGAGTCTAAAGCTGAATTAAATCTACACGCTCTAACAGGGCTGTATAACACAGGAAGACATTTTTACTGCATCAAGTTAATCTGAGCTGGTCTATCATCTCTTATTGGCAGGCTGTTGACTTGATGAAGTTGTTACCAACATCCACAGACTCTCTGCCAACCAGATTCTTCTGACTCACTCTCCTCTTACAGGCTCTCAGAGCACTATGGATGTGGTCCCTAAGCTCTTTCAGAACACAGTCTTCCTCAAGTCACAACTCCTCTCATGGTATAGAAATTCAATAGTGCAAGAACTATGCTATAACATTTTAAAGCATGCAGTATGTAAACATTACCTACTGAAATGCAAACTGTGGTAATTCTTGTGGTGGCAATATAAACATACAGCAGATATTTCAGAAGCAGACCTGCTGGTTTGCAGAAATGACCTCCTGCTCAGGTCAGCCCGACTGGTCATGCCTGGCACTTGGGATTGAAATCCCAGCAGGTGAGGGTGGTGTTCAGCCTCCCTCTGTCACCTGCTCTGCCACAGAGGCACACGATGTGTCTCAACACACAGGCATGACTGGATCATTGTCAATCTCTCCATTACATAACAGGGACTTTGTTCTGTGGGAAAGGGTCATTCCCAAAATGCTGCCCTATGAAGAGGGGCTGTTTCTCTCAAATATTTCAATCACTAGAACATTTTCAGTAATTGAGTGGTCCTTGAGATCCTACTCCCAGGCATGATCTGCCTAATAAGAACAATAATGGTAAAATTATTATACTGAAAAGACAGTTCTGCTGCAGCCAAGTTGGAGAATTTTACATGGCTACTACATCTTCACATTAGACTGAAAATCAGAAAGAATGAGAGTTCAGGAGCTGATCTTAGGAATAGATTGCCCAGAATGGGGTCAAAGTGCATCTTTCATCAAGGAGCTGGGCTTGGGCTGCCAGTGCTTTAGCCAATTAACCATCTTCAAAATGAGCTCAACTGCACACAAGTACTTTTTTCATCTATTACATCACATGACATTCCTATGGTATAGAAGCCCTGAGTATCAAACTGTGTTCAAAACTCAGAGGCTGCTTTATATTAAGTCTTTGTATCAAGGCAACTTTTCACAAATGCCTTTGGCACAATCAATCGTATCTAAAACTAAGATGAAGTGCTTCAGAAAGCTGCCCATGGGCTGTGGGCTAAAAAGAAGAACCTCCCCGACAAGCCTTTGACTTCAGCATAATAAATGTGTTCTATCCCAATGAGGTGGTAGAGGTTTATTTGATTTCAAATGCTGTGTTGGTTGCTTGGTACTAATACCACAAACTGGAAATGAAAAACATGTAGCACTATTGTCACTAAATAATTTATGCAGACCTTAAGGTTGTCTATACAACATTACTCCAAACAGACTTGCTGCAGTGCCAGCAAGTATTGAAATATTCCCAATAGGAACTGATCATATCAATCTGATCTTGCTCTTTATAAAAAGTCAATGTAAAGAGAGGAAGGAGAACAATCTAAGCAGTGTTTAGCACCTTCAGCATCTGTTTGAAAACAAAAAGACCAGCATTTTCCAAGATAACTCATTCCCTGTTTATCTTAATGAAGGCAAAACAAGCAACAGAACAACTGTTGGATGGAACTACAATAAAATAGAATTCTTTTTTTTTCAGACAAAAGGGCACAAAATCAGTTTTCATTTGGCTCAGTGACTATCCTGTGTTTGAAAAGAATGTTACATATTCATTTCATTTATCATTTAAAGTCAGATAATCAGGAAGTCATTATGTGGCCTACACTGGGCAGCTATTCGATTAGAGCATAATTGAACACTCTGTAAGGCAGCCAAAGCTGACAGGTTGGGAATGCATAATATCCTTCCCATGGTATTTTGAAGCAGGGGATAACTGTAGGAAAATCATTGTCAATCAAAACCTGACAACCAAGAGAGGCTGGAGTCTCTGCTACTCTGAAAACAGGAACCCAGCTTTATTTCTTAAGCTCTTGAGGCATGTTATGCTTCCTGTGTTTATCAAATTATAAGGCATTGTTTTAAAAGATCATAACTGAAACCAGAAAACTTTATTTGGCCCCCTCATCTTTGTCATTTATCTGCAGGAATACAAATATGAAATATGAAATATCGCTTGTCCAATGTTTTAAACCTGGCTTTGAAATGTGCTGACGGCTGAGAACAAATGTTAACCACTAACAGACACTCACACAAACCTCACATGGCTAGCAAAAATATTGGCCTTCCAGTTTTTGAGTATTTAAATTACTGTTTAATACCCGAAGATATTTGAGATTAAAAAGTTACTTTTACTAAGAGACTTGAAACTCTATTTCCAGTCAGTAGCAGAGGAAGTTTTCTAACTAAGAGCCTATTTGTTTCCCAGCATTATCAATATGTATTTTAGCAGAAGCTCAACTCCTTTGGCAAGCACCTATGCATTTTTCTGAGTTTCTCAAATGTGCCCACACACACAGATCAGTAATGTGCACATGATTATTCTATCAAAGATCAGGGAAAAGACTTACAGTTGTAGCTTTTACTTATACATATTTTTTATCACTTGCAAGCAATATAATAGGGCTAGCAGATGATGTCCAATACTACAGAAATGCATGAACACTTGTTCCATCTACTCTTGGGAGACTAAAAACTCTTTTCAGACCCCAGTGTCTTTGAGCTGTAGTTGATATCATGGAAAGCAGATGTCTTAAGCTTTCCAGACTCTCCTTGAAGGCTGTGCTTCTCAGCCTCACTGTCTGCACAGCATCACATGCCAGAAGATGTCAGAAGGTGGTCATGAGATGATTAAATATATACATATACATACATAGATATATATATGTATGCACCTGCAGTATGTTTCTATGTGTGCCTGGTTAGACAAAATGGAGAAAATTACAACTCACCCCTGAAAGATTACTCTCATCTCTACCAGGTTGCCCTGGATTTCCCTTTTATTTTTTTCCTGAAAGCTCAGTCTATATACCCTGAAGATAAAAATTTGGGAAAACTACATGAGTGGGAAACACAAGTAGAAATCTCCTCGGGTTATCCAGACAACACAATAATCTCTGATAGCCTCCATCCTAAATCATCCAGCCCACTCCACTAACAAAACCTGGGAATATAATGGAGCCTTTCAGCATGAGCTGTAAATCACTTGAGGTAATTCCAAGCCCAAGAGGAGTTGCATTCCTGGCTAGGATAAATCCAAGCATTAGATGTCTTCCTTTAAAACAAAGGTGACATCTTGAGCTCTTCTGTGGGTACAGTGTCAGGACCTGGAGGGCAGGAAAGTCCTGCTTCAGTCTGTACTCCTTTCACTCCCCATCACTCCAAAGCCCTTGGGGCTGACAGAGAAATTTCCATGTGTGTGAAATTTCCTCAGTTCACTCCATGGAATTTGTGTATCCAGCATCCCACTGGCTGGACCCTGGCAGTGGGAACCAGAGGGGCTGGCATCCTCCAGAGCCCCTTGTTCCAGGGAGGAAAAGCTCCAGTGGGAAATGGAAAGGAAGAAAGAAAGATAAAAGTGGAAAAAAAATTATTAGGAACGACAACATTCTTATCTGTATTCTAATTGTCTAACATTAAAATATTAACAAATACTAACTTTATGTTGTTCATGAGATTTCTCCAGAGTTATTTACAGAAGATCAGCACCTGATTTACAGAAGAAAGAAATGCTGTAATTAGCCTTCATTATAATTATAATTCATAATTATTTTATTATGTGTATTTATGCCAATTAATTTGTAAACTTGCAGATTTTCTAATCTAATAAGAAGGTTTTAAAATTAGTACAACCATCCTGAGCATTTACCTTTATTTGACTTTCCTCACACTTTTTTTTTCCTTACTGTCTGGCTTTTTGCCTTCTAACGCTAACGAGCACAAAGAGGAGTAAATCCAGTGGAGCAGCACTAAATTGCATTATTCTTCCAGAGGTCATCTCTTTCCTCTTTTTAAGGAACAGCCTAGTGTTTGCGCTCTGCTGAATTATCCCAGCTTTGTTACCTGATACTACAAATCTCCAGAGCTGCTGGGGATTATATCCAATGAGGAAAGAGTGGAGAAAATTAAATGAAGAAAACAAGAATTACTTGTCTGACATTTCAGCCTTTTATAGGTTTTGGGTTCTGCAACCAAGTAAAAATATTAAATCATAGGAATTTTAATTTTTAATTTTTTTTTTAATGGGGGACAGGACTGTAGTATAACTAAATTTGGTGGAAACATCTTTATCATTCAAAATAAAAGTTTGAATGCAGACAATTCTTTTGCCATCTGACAAAGTATTATTCAACTGAAAGAATTTACTGACTTCCAAAAAAATCAGCCCTTGGTTTCTTAGAAGCTAAAATAAGAGAGGCATAGGATGGCCCTATGATGATGATTAAAATAGTATGAACAGTATGAAAAGTAGCACTGTATTTATTAAAGTTATTTTAGCAGGAGGTCTCCTCTTTTTATTTAATAGAGTCCACAATTTCCTTTCATGAGGTTGTATTATCCATCTGGATTCTTGAGACCAGCCCAGAGCAACTCTGTCCCTTGGCTTAGATTAAACTAATGTATTTGTAAGGGATTAATGTCTCTTTTTCTGTTGACACCATCTCTCTACCTCATGTTATCTTGGCATATTTCTCTGTATTTTATCAGAAAGCTTATTATTGAACACCTACTCAAAATGAGACCCTGGGGCCTGGGGAAAATAGAAGGTTCCAAGTTCTTAAGGGGCTACAAATCTTTACAATGCCTCTGCTTCTGGAATGGGCTGACTCAACCCCAAATACACACCTGAGTGCAATGAAATCTTTGGGTAGTTTTTCAGTTAGTGATGTCACTTTCCACCCAAATTCATTTCCATCTGGAATTTAATCATAAATTTGTCAAAAATCATGAAGAACCAGTGAGCTACACACCATTTCTTTTGGTTCCTTCCCTCAAGCTCTCCAAACAGCATGGTATTTCTAAATCCAAATTTATTTCAGCTGCTGTACAGCATTAAGTTTTATAACTGAACTGGACATTGTTACCAGTTCCAGAGGGTGGCCACTGCCTTTCTTTGTTTTTGTACATCATAAACTTGTGTATTGCAATTGTATTTATTGCTCACATAGTGTACACTTAGAATGTGCACACAGGATTTACAAGGAGCAAAATTAATGTGTCCACAGTGTGTGTCAAGTGAAAATAATTTTGTATTAAAAATACTACAAGAATGGAGATATCAGGATGTTGAGAAACGTATCTTGATGTAGTTGAAAAGTTTTAAATAAGATCCATGGTATTCTGGCAAAAAATTAAACCTTCCACTGGTCACATTGTGGTTCAAAAAACAGAGCTACATTTCCCATCTCTCTTGCACACCACTCAAAAACACAAAGTATTCAACTTAATGGTGTAGAATGGGAAGCTCTAATTTAAGTAAGAGTCAAAGAGCACTCCAACATGTGGCTTTACTGGATTTTCAATTATAACCAAAACAACTGAAGATGTAAACAGAGACAGAAATGACTGCACCGTCAAACATCTGCTTCCTAATTGTTTGAACAGCAGATTGCTTACAAATCTCCCATCTATTTATAATCCTGGCATATACTGATACCTCTCATTTTGTTCTAGTTTGTTTAGAGGGATACTATTCAGTTGAAATATCATTTCCCACACTGATATGTGGTGTTTACTCTATGAGATAACAGCTTACTCATCAAGACTTGGTTACACGCTGTTTGAAGTTGGGATTTTAAGAAATTGTGTAAGGAATCACATCTAGCAGTGATCTACATTATTGGTTATCTCAAGATTTACAGCACTGCACAGCACTACAGATGTTCATCATAAAAGATGAACATCTTTTATCCTGTTATCTGAAGATAAAATGGAGGCCAGGTCTGTTACTCCCAAACATGTCTTTAAGAACAACCTATAAAATCCTGTGTTCCACATAGAAATGCATTTTAGAGTGCAACAATGCAGAACTTTTATTCCCATAACTCATAAAATTAAAAAATAAGTTGGAAGTGACTCCTTATTACAGGTCTTTATTATAATAAACCTCATCTAAAGAAATGTTCTTACATACAGAGTTAACCCTAGAAATTAAGTCTCTCCAACAAAAAGGGAAAATATGAAATTGTAAAAACTATTGAAATTTAAATCCTTCCGATGAATTATTGTGAGATGGAAAAGATCTGAGATGGCCAAAAAATATAGGGCCACAAGACCACACCTTTAAAGGCAGCACCGTTCCACCAGATGGTTTTATGGTGGCTTAAGAAAAGATTTCTACCTTTTATTTTTGAATGTAAGGCAAACCCTTGCCCCCTAACCTCATCCCTCTTTCCATAAAGCATGTATGTAAAATTTTCATTTAGCTTCTTTAGCAATCTTCCATTGGGTTTGAATAGTACATTTTCATTTCATTCATCATTTAAAGACAGATAATCAGAAAGTCATTACATGGGCTGACACCGGGCCCTGCGCTCGATTGTATTGTAATTGAGCACTGCAGAGTGTGTGCCAGATCTAATGGATAATGAATATATTATGTCAGCAGAACCGCCTCAGCAAAGCTCCTGGGGAATCACAGGGGGTACTGCAGTGACATGGAGGGTCACAGATGTTGTGCTGATTTACTGATGGAGTGATTGTGTAATTAGGTAATCAATGGTGGGTAGAGGACTATATGTGGACAGCTAATTTTATACAAATAAAGACCATATAAGTAGGAGGCTCGTATTTAGGACAGTGTAAGATGATATTTTGGTTTGGCTTAATTATTCATAAATTCTTAATGATACATACAAACATGTGATGGTGGAAGGCCAGCAGCAGAGGTGTGACTCCAGTTCAAACACTACAGCAATGTATGTCCACAAATGTCTTAAAATATTATCCCTGCAATTGAGAAAGCTTAAATTTTCTACCTTGATTAAAATAAAACTCACTTTGTGTTAGAGATGGACTATAACTTTTAACATTTCATGTAGAGGCAAAAAGCAGTCATGACAAAAACATGAAATGTCTCTAAACATTTGCTCTACATTTACTCTGCTCTCACTAAGAGCATTTAGTAATATTTACTTTGTTCTGAGTGGCAGCATATTTAAACAAAAATATAGAGGCAGAATGTTCACATCCTGAATTTTTGTTATAAACATTATGTATATCTGTAATAGAAATAGATTTGAATAGAAAAACATGTTACTTTTGAACACTTTACTTAAGATGATGGACGGTAATTCATATTTACATCCTTTTCCTAATTATGCCTGGCTGCATAACAGCAGCTTCTCTCTCACCTGCCCCTCTCTCCCTGGTTCCATTTTAGTGTACTTCTGACACCTGCCTTCATGTCCTGTGCTCAGCAAAGGTCTGTCTGATCCAAGCCCTCTCTGATGCAGGAGTTCTCCTGTCTGGTTTGCAGTCATGTCAGTGACAGTGTCTCAGTAGGGGTTTGGCATCCATGAGGGTTTCCTCCCAGGAGCCTGTGGTGGGTTTGCAGTGACATGAATCTTCAGGGAAAAATGTTATTTACTCATTACTCAAAAATATAAATATAAATTAGGGAGACAAAAGGTATGAGCAGGCAAAGGCCAGCAAGGATGGTTATTGCTTACACCATTTTGCTTCATCCATGGCAAAGGGCAGCAGATGGCTTCTGTTCATTTTCTGCTTTTCTCCCTCTCTAAGCCTTTGCCAAACTGTCAGATTTCTACTGACACCCTGGGCAGTCATTTACTCAATTCACTCAGTTCCCCTATCTTTACTATGGACATAGGCTCTTCTTTGATGCCAGGCTTTAACCCTGGAAAGAATAATCCATTCTAGCCGGAGGGAATCCAAAGAGAGAACATGCCTTAACAAAGCAGGACAAATCCTTTTTTTCCTCTTCCCTACTACACTCCTTTAACATTTCTTTTGGGGCAACTCCATAGCAGGTAGGGCACAATAAAAAAGCAAATGGAAAAGCAAAGTGTTTTCACAACAAGTAACAGATTTTTCTCAGTTTACTACAATCAGAAATTTCAGGAGGAATTATATCATTTTGATTCTAACATGCTTTTTCCTGTACTCCTTGGAGATATACAAATTTCTGGATGGTGCTACAACCATTTGCAATTATGCACTGCTACACAAAACTATTTATATGCTGTTTCAGGATGCATATATACAGCATGCTGTGTTTAGATCAACCTAAACTTCACTATTAGGTGGTTTAACACCTGCTCACTCTCTTCCCACCTCTGGCTTTATGCACCCATCACTAGCAACTGTACATAGTACATGGAATAAACACAGGCTACCACTTTTCATTATGTTTTTCCAGCTATTTGTCCACTTTTTTGCACCCTACCATGACATAAATATTTGTAATACCCTAATGTTACAAATCCTTTGCTGGTATGAATTTAGGCAAATAAAGTATTTTAAAGCTCTTTTTTTCATCCTTGATTACTTTTCCCTAGGTTTGATTACTTAAGGTTTTACTGGGCTTTCTGAATGCTGAGTTTTTCTTCCTTCAGCTCCTACTTCTTTAATGGAAAAGTATTCCTCCTCCCAAATAATCTCTTCTTTCACTGAGTCCTGAGCAGTAGAACAGGTACATCTGCTACTTGGCAGGACCAGAGCAAGAATTGCTGAACCAGGCTCCCAGAAGAGGACACCAATTCTTCAGCCTGGGCAATACCTATCAAATGTGTTTCAGCTTACAGTTTTGTCCCTGACTGAATCTCAGAGTCCACAGACTCTGGAGGGTCAGCATTGACAAACTCTATTTGAAATTAGGACTATCTTTCTGTTAGAGATTAATGGAAACTTGACAGAGATTCTACTGTAATTTCAGGGAAAAACTAAAGGCAAGCTTAAGTTTCAAAATAAATTTACTATTTTTTACTCACAAACATGACTAGGAGACATCAACCATTTTTGTTTAAAAAGCCCTTAAATCTCTTTAGGACTATCCAAGTATTGAGCATGGACAGCTTGAGGAAAACAATTCAAAAGTCACCATATACAAGGAGGATTTGCTGGCAAACACAGACCAAAGTAAAGCTTTCCTTGGAATTGCAGCACATTCCAGCTGCAGGGAACTCCTCAGGCTATCCTTGAAAGTGGTAATGCCATTATCAAGGGGAGGTAATGTTTTTGGATGGTGCTTGGTAATCCTGCAGTGTATTTATGATGATAAAGAGATAAAACACTCATTTCTATAAGATGCTAGGAAACAAAAATATGTATTTATTTAAGTAATAAAAGTAAGCAGAGTCTAACTGCCTCCCAAACCTGCCTGTCTGTAATACTGGTATAATGAAATTCTGAATACTAGTTTTACTGGTCTTTAATGTTCTTGCAGTGTTTAGCCCATTAAAAAGTACATAAGAGCAAGAGCATGAAAATGCTTGGAGATATAAAGAGGTATGGCTGGAGCAAAGTGTGCTCTGATGCTTTACAAAATCTAGAGAAAGGTGGTGAAAGATGTTCAGACCTGCCAGAGGAGGGGGAGGGGGAGTAAACAAAAGAAATGCTTGGATGAAAGAGAGGAATCTTTCATAAGAGTTCCTCAATTTTTAACCAAGAACACAGAGAACAATCTTCCTACACAAGAATCTGTTCAAAGCACAGAGAAGGAAGGGAGGAGAGGACAAAGAGAACACACTAAGCAGATAAAAATAAAAGGAAAATGAAACTGGGGTGGATGTGGATAGAATTAGTATAAAAATGTTAACCCTGGCTGTTATTATTTCTAGTGAAGTTTATTGTTTTTTTAAGTACAGACCTTGCAAAGCCTTAGCTGAAATGATGTGCAATGTTCTTGGACAGATCTTTATTACCATGTTACTTTACTATTTGCAACTTCCATAGTGTGGATTTTATGATTAAATCATTGGCAGTATTTTTGCAAAAACCATAGAAAATCAGGTTTAAATCAACTTTATCGAAGGACTCAAATGGTGGGGATTTTATAAAACTTCACAGTATTATAAAATAGGACACATAATATTAAATAAACAATTATATTAACAAGTAAACCAAAATACGTTAAAAATTTAAAAGCTATTTAATACTGAAATTAAACAGAATCTAAATTATTCATCTTAATTGTTCCCTTTCAAAATTTCACAAACAAGTTACTCAGTATAAATTATATCAAAACCAGAATTTTAAAAGAATTTTATTTACTTAAACGTTCCTTTAGTTCAATATAATTAAAAAAATTATTCTTCAATTCCTTTGTATGACCACTGGGCTTCTATACTTTTAATCATCTCCACTGGTCAATATAAATCTTGTTCTCTTTCCACGAAAATAAGAAACCCTGCTTATTTTTAAGTTTAGAGACCTTTTTATATGCAAAAGAGGAAGTAGCATTTTACTTCTGAAAGAAATACATGTTTTTGCAAGGCTTTTCTAAGTTTTACTGGAAGTAGCAACCCCTGAGGAGTGGAGGCTCACCTTCAGTTTCTATGGTTTCATGGTGGATTATTCCTGACACAGCAGCCTGTTGTTGTTAACAGGAACTTTAATGGTAATTACTGCTCAGTGTTAGTGTCCTTCAGTCAGCCCTTGTGTCACCCACCCCAAGAGTTTGGGATCACCCTGGGGCTGTGCTGGGCAGTGCTGACACCACACTGCCAGTCCTGGGGCAGGCTGACTCTACTCACACTGCGGTGCTGCCTCCTCTCTGGGTTTTGAGAGATCTCAGAAAAAGGCTTGAGAAAAGCAATTCCTTTTTAACTTGTCTCGAATCTAATAGCTAACTCAATTTCTAAAGGGAAGTTCTGTAGCTTCCCTGGAGAAATCCTTGACTTGTAAATATGAAAGAATGTAAATAGTATGAGATGTTTTGGTAAGGTGCTTTCCTTGACCAGTGAAAGAGTTTTGTCTTTGTTTGTTGTTCATACCTTCAGACTGTGCTGCAGAGACACAGAGGCAGTCAGACAGATGACCTCTCCAGCTAGCATGGCTGGAGGGAGAGAAAGATTTGTTCTGTTTTCTTGAAATAATAAAGCCTTCTGATCTTCAATCGATGAACATGGAGTCATCTTTGTGGAAAGGCCCTAGAATAGGGGCCACATCTTCTCTACACTCACACCACTTCAACACTGCCTTGGTGCTTCCTTGATGCCATCTATCGTACCCCTTTTGGACAACTGGGAGAGAAACTATACAATTCCATAAAAAATTCCAGATCTAAGGCATTGTACAATTTGTCCCAAATTGATAGGGACTTTTTTCCTCAAGTCTGCCTCTATTATATCAGAAATGGAAAATGGATTACTTTATTTCCTACTCTGAACTTCATCTGAAAAACAGAGGACATTAATCCTGAAGGATTAACCAGGACTGAGGAATGGATATTCTACACTTTCTCCCTCAGTTTGGTATCTCTGCTATGCAATAGCATGCACTGTACACATGAAATTTTTCCTTCAACTCATCTACCCTAAAGAGTTTTGTCCTTGCCAGCAAGGAAGAAGTTATGACAAAGTGTGTGATAGAGATTATTTTTAATAGAATTTTCATAGCTAAGGAAGCAATGATACAGCAGCCTTACAGCACAATGTCTCATTCTGGAGATGAACTGTCATTTCATTCATGTCATTTAAACAGCAAACCTACCTTTCCTTCTCTGTAAAACCAAACATTCGGCGTTCTCATCATCTGAGGAGTATAATATCTCCAAAGAGGCCTAAGAAAGCATTAGTGCATGCCACATATCAGCATTGCAAGTTCAAATGATCAGACGCCAAATATTAAACATTCACTTTTTCTTTTCAAATTGATCTTCTTCTACTGTATGTTTAAGGTACAACTTACATAAATTCCATTAACTTCCTGGATTTTTTGGGGGCAAAAAAGGAGTTACTGTAAGGCATTTCTTAAATGTCAAAGAAGAAAAATTTAGAAAATGTTCTTCTGCAAATTCTCCCAGTATAGATTTTGAAAGGCAAGCCACTACACAGCAATGTCCACAGTCCCTCTCTTCTATAATGCTTACAACTGCTTAGGGTTTGGAATATTTTTTCTAAATTTCTGAATTTTTTTTGAAAAATCTACTTGGGAAAATCCCTCATCTTTATGCATTCAAAATCTCATGGCACTCTTGATGGGGTGATAAGTTGTATTTCATACAGCTGAAGCATAACTGGCATGAATGATAACTCGATGATCTTGGAGGTCTCTTCTGACCTAGTCTTTCTGTGATTCTGTGAATAAATTGTGTTATTCAAGGCTCCAGCTCAAGGACCAACTTCATTGAGGATTTCATGTACTGTGTCGATTAAACTGTTAAAATATTGAACACAAACAACAAATGCACTATCACCAGAGGTTTTCAACCCACAATTACAACAAAAGTATGTGTATACAGAACACTACATAGGCATAAATATAATTGATGTTAACTCATTTAAAGGATCTCTGCAATAAGATTTCACCACTATTTTTAAGCCCAAAGGAGCAAAAGCACCTCTGATTTAAGTGGATTCAGTCCCTTATACTTGAAGTTAACACAGGCCATAATTGCTTTGCTGAGTTACAACATAGTGCTTAAAAGCAGACTTATGCATTGAAACCATTTATAATTCAACCTCAAGTTTCTACTCCTAAGGCTCATATATTTACTGATCTACAAAGACCATTTCCTGAAATTCATCTCTTTAGCTTTTTGTTGGTATGAATATATAGAACAGTTTGTAGTCTTCTTTATTTCTGTCTTAGAGAATGTGGTGAATACTTAAAAAAATCTATTTTTTTTCTCCCTAGCCTCCATTAGAACATACATGCTAGATTTGTCCTTTATTTCTTCCTTAATTTCTGTTTTACATGGTGGGCTAAAACCATTTCACAGGTGTTTGCTGGAACTCATTAGACTATTTGGAACTCCTTCATGCTCTCTAAAAGGCAATTAAAATGTGTCTGCAAATTACCTCATGTGGTCTGAAGCACAGCTGCCTCTTATCCCCCTGTTACTACGCGGTGTGTCCAAACAGAATAGAAAAAGTGCTTTGATACCTGCAGTTTACAAAGGCAAATCATGCCTTCATGAGTGACAAAAATCCTCTGCTTGCCTCTTAAGTCTTCACTGCAATTGCCTTTGTTGCCACAAAAAAAAAAAGTTTATAACAAGCTAAGAGACACAACTAGTTAATTAAGTAGATAACAGAAGTAATGAGAAACCAGCAAGTACTCCCATAATTCAAAGAGTAGTTGCTGCATACATAGAAAACCTAGGTGTGTGCAGGAAAAGTGTCTCTGAGTCTAAATGACTAAGATGCCTGGGCTAGTATTTCTATTTCTTTTTTCTATATAAAAGGAAGGGGTGAAAGAATCCATTATTCCAGCAGGTGTACTTACAGAATTTATCCTTATTCTGCAAATATCTGGCAATTAAAACCCCAGTTTGAGTTTATATTTTCACTACTTCTCAGAGAGACAAAATTTGCTAAAGTAAAGACATTTTTACTGCTCTCTCGATCCTTACTGAATTCCCCTCTTCTCTGGATATTCTGCTTGAGTCAAGACTGAATGAATTTTAAACTTTTGTGTTTCAGCTGTTTTGTCCAGTCTACTTTATTATTAAGAATGAGTTGTTTATGACACTGAATATTTATCTTTTGCCATCAAATGCTGACAAAATAAAATTCAACAATGTTTTTAATAATTTGCTAAGACATATCTGACCTTTTATACTTTGGGGTGATGCAGAGTCTAGAACAGCTTCCATGCTATAGCCCCATGCTTTTATCTCCCCTCTATTCCAAAATCACCAATATAAATGGCAGCAAGAAAGGCTGCAAATCCTTTAAACCTCCTTGTATCTTCAGCACCCATCAGCTGTAATTTACTTTGAGCTCTAATGGTTGCCTTGGCCCTTTCCAGCTAGAGCTGATCCCCCATCCCTCTCCACACATAACATTTTTCCACTTTTTCTCCCCATTCAGCCATGGTCTCCATTGAAGCTGCTGTGGTCACAACACTCCATTACACCCAGCTGGAAGAATACTGAACAACACATCTGTTTTTATTCCAATCAAACTTTCATCCTCCCCTTTCTCAGCTTACTCTCTCTCTTTCCTTTTACTCTTCTCTTAGTCCTTAATGCCCATTTATTTTTGTTACTTTCTTACAGTAAGCCATAAAAGACTCTGTTCGTTTTGCAGGGTCGGGTTTTTGGTAGCAGGGGGCCACAGATGTGGCTTCTTGGAGAAGCTTCCACCAATCTCTGGTGGCTCTGAAGATGGACATGCTGCTGGCCAAAACTGGGCCAATGAGAGAGGTTGGTAATGCCTCTGTGATGACATATTTGAGAAGAACCTCAAAACAAAGTGGGGGCAGTCTTAATTCCAGCCAGAGGGGAAGAGGAGGAGGTGAGAACAGGAGAGGGAAACAACATGGAGACACCAAGGTCAGTGAAGAAGGAGGGGCAGGAGGTGCTCCAGGCACCAGAGCTGAGATGCCTCTGCAGGCCATGGTGAAGACCATGGTGAAGCAGCTGTGCCCCTGCAGCCCCTGGGGATCCATGGGGGATGCAGAGATCCACCCACAGCCCCTGGGGATCCATGGGGGATGCAGAGATCCATGGGCAGCCCATGGGGATCCATGGGGGATGCAGATATCCACCCACAGCCCATGGGGATCCATGGGGGATGCAGAGACCCACCCACAGCCCATGGGGAGGTGTCCATGCGGGAGCAGGTTGGATGCCTGGAGGAGGCTGTGATCCAGTGGGAGACCCAGTGGAGAGAGAGGGCCCTGCTCCCAGGCTGGAGCAGCCTGTCCTTGGAGGACTGCACCCCGTGGAAAGAGAGACCCACGGTGCAGCAGTTTTGGGAGGACTGTGTGCCCATGGGAGGGGCTCACATGGCAGCAGTTTTGGGAGGACTCTGTGCCCATGGGAGGGGCTCACATGGCAGCAGTTTTGGGAGGACTCTGTGCCCATGGGAGGGGCTCACATTGCAGCAGTTTTGGGAGGACTCTGTGCCCATGGGAGGGGCTCACACTGCAGCAGTTTTGGGAGGACTCTGTGCCCATGGGAGGGGCTCACACTGCAGCAGTTTTGGGAGGACTCTGTGCCCATGGGAGGGGCTCACACTGCAGCAGTTTTGGGAGGACTCTGTGCCCATGGGAGGGGCTCACACTGCAGCAGTTTTGGGAGGACTCTGTGCCCATGGGAGGGGCTCACACTGCAGCAGTTTTGGGAGGACTCTGTGCCCATGGGAGGGGCTCACACTGCAGCAGTTTTGGGAGGACTCTGTGCCCATGGGAGGGGCTCACACTGCAGCAGTTTTGGGAGGACTCTGTGCCCATGGGAGGGGCTCACACTGCAGCAGTTTTGGGAGGACTCTGTGCCCATGGGAGGGGCTCACACTGCAGCAGTTTTGGGAGGACTCTGTGCCCATGGGAGGGGCTCACACTGCAGCAGTTTTGGGAGGACTCTGTGCCCATGGGAGGGGCTCACACTGCAGCAGTTTTGGGAGGACTCTGTGCCCATGGGAGGGGCTCACACTGCAGCAGTGTTGGGAGGACTCTGTGCCCATGGGAGGGGCTCACACTGCAGCAGTTTTGGGAGGACTCTGTGCCCATGGGAGGGGCTCACCCTGCAGCAGCTTTAGCAGGACTGCTGCTTGTGAGAGTAGAACCATGCTGGAGAAGTTCATGGAAACTCTCTCCCATAGGAGGCACCTCCCACCCTCCCAGGAGAAGGCTCCTGAGCAGCGGAAGAAAACCTCAAGTGATGAACTGACCAAAAATCCCCATGCACTGCCTCCTTGCACTGTTGGTGGGCAGGAAGGAGGGGGTGGGAGAAGAAAAGGTGTTTTAAGAGTTTATTTTACTTCTCATTATCCTCCTCTAACTCTGTAAGTAATAAATTCACTTTGTAACTTTACACTGAACCTGTTTTTCTCCTGGAGTGTTTTCTCCCAGTCTTTATCTCAACTCATGAACCCTTCATTAATTTCTTTCTCTCTTCTGCCCAGCTGTGGCAGGGGAGAGTTAGTGAGTGTCTTTCATGGGTGCCTGGCTTTGGGCCAGGGTCAAACCACAGCAAAGATGAATAAGTAATTTCCATGCATTTTAAACAAAGCAGTGCCTAGTACTTACAAAACAACACAGTGATGCTAAACAGGAAACTTTTCATGAGCCGTGCCAGCTAAATTGTGGTCTCAGGAAGACTCCTGAGGAACCAGCTGTGGGTCTGAAGGCAACCCTAAATATATTCCACTTTTTTGAATACAGTCACATACCAGTAACGGGGAGTGCAGTTCCTGCATTACACTGCAGTTGCTAACATGTACAGGAGACTTTCAGTTTACAGCAAGAGCCATCTGAAGGTATGGAGGAATAAAGTGCAGTCTGGAATGTAACATCCATAGCAATTGCTCAAAACAGCAAAATCCTTTAGGTGTGACCTCACAAACTGTTATGTGAACCAGTTTAGTAGAGTCAGTAGGTCTGTATATTAGAATATGAAAAAAAAAACCCAAAAAAACCATGGAACCCCAAAGAACATCATATTTCCTGCCCCTGAGTCTTTACAGCACAACTGCAAACAAACAGCACGTTTTTCTCAAAACAGCCTGAGGGATAACCTTGTCTTTTATATGAATACAAAGTTATTAGCTTTGTCAGAGTCTTACAAGACATCAAAGTAATTGTTTTGGTTCCTGATTTCACATCTGTTTTCAATGATCAGAAAAAGAAGTTATCACATAATATTCCACCACCAGGTTTACACAGTGAAACCTCCCACAAACTAAACAATGCACTTATTTAAAAAAATCCTAGAGATGCTGTCTTCTGAATTCCTAGATCAACTTGTCTAACGTATATCCATCCTAGCTGCTTACTAAATTTATTGTTGTGGCTTATAATGTGATTATGTGAAGTAATTATCGTAGTTTTATCTAGCTTTCAGAATCACAAAAGAAATTAAAAATTGTATTTCAGTTTTAGAAGGCTGAAATATTTCTTCCTAGTATAAGAAAAGGATTAAAATTCTGCCAATAGAAAAATTATTTTCCTACATGATTGCTGAGTACAAAGACTTTCCCAAAGCTTTGGAATATATCTAAGGAAAGTTCCTTTAAAACAGAAATATCCTAAAAGAATTGAATTTCCTTCTCTGCTGAGCTGACATACAGTCAGGCCCAGGCCAAGACAGATGGACACACACTGTTCATTACATTAACTTAACATATTTGTGATTTTGCAAATAAAATGCACCCACAATTAAATGCATGAAGTAGTGATATGACACAGTAATCATACTCTTTTCAGAACTCTAAAATTTTGGGCTGTCATCTTGTAAATTCTTACATGACTTACTCCAGTGGTGATGTCAGTGACTGTTCCAAATTCCACTGCTTTGAAAGCAATTTAAGATCCTATTTCTGTACTAATGGAAATTTTTTAGTTTAATGGCCAGACATGTTATGTCACAACAAGTAAAGCAGCATTTTTAGTGCTGCCAGTACTCTAAACATTGACTTGTTGAACTTGTAGCAGTCACATAGAGGTTTTGCTGATTAAATCTAAAAGATCTCTATGTATTGTTGGGGTGTGGGCTTCTTTTCCAGCCCCTTACCCTCACTTCCCATAGCTGGGATGGAACACAGGAGATGTACATTTTTCTTGGTCAGACTCAGTTCGGACTCAGATTAATTCTTATCTATGCTACAGTCTTAGAAACTGTGAGCTCTGTTAACACGGTGGAACAAGGCTATAATGGCATTTCTCTGGCTCTGCGAAGATTTTTCAAGGACAATTTGTCCAATAATGATTTGCCACCTGAATTATTTTTATTTCTGACCCAATATTCAAACCCCTAAGTTCAGCAGTGCAGATTTCCTTACCTAATTACAAGACATCATCTAAACCCATGAAGAAGGAAGAAAGTGAAAAAGAAGTATCTAGCCTAAAACACCCTAAAAACTCCATCTTGATATATGTATAATTATATGTATTACTATATTCCAAAACCTTAACTCTTAAATTTTTCACCCTGTGACACCACACCTTCTATTCAAACTACACACACGTGATTTTAATGTTATCACTCAATTTTGGAAGCCTATCCCAAATCCCCAGATCAAATGTGCTTTCTTGTGGATCAGTGCCTTTCAGCACAGAGAATTTAAAATTCTCAGCTTCCAGGGTTCCAACATGTATGACTCAATTATCATCTTCATCTAGAAGGATGAGTCATGTAAATGTCTTGCAGGAATAATTTCTCAATAAAGAAAAATGTCCATATATTTTAAAAACTAAATATTAAAAAGTGGACAAGAATTCAGGAAGATAGTGCCCATTTTCATTCCAATTTGTTTTGCTAAAAATTTCAGCAGTGTACTGTGCATATATTTTAAAGGAAATGTATAAAAGAAAAAACTATTTTTGATGTTCATAATGAGCAAGGAAAAGAAAAAGTTATGCCTTTATTATATTCCTACCTGTCTAGTTGCTATTTTAACCTTAAGTCCTTTGGGTTGTCAGTTTGCACTATTCTTCTCACCTTAACTGAACTTTTTGGGAAGTGTGTCATCTTTTATGTGTTTGTGTAGTAGCTGGAATAGTTGGAAGAACTGTAGCTCCTATGTACTACAAAATCCAGTGAGGCTGCTCATCTGCTTTCAATTATGTATTAAGTATGTGCTGAATCATGTTAAAGAGATCTTTCTCTTAATGTCGAATTAAATACATTTATTCCTCTTTATCCTACAGATGTATCATTTTCATTTCACTGGAGACCATTCCACTTATCTCAGTAGTGTTAGTGTACGTTCTCCTCTGCCCTCCCAGACTGGCACCACCTGTCAAACTGATTGACATAATTTAAATAACCTTATCAAATACAAATTTGTAGTGGAAATACAGAGAGATTTACACAGAAAAGTTCCAGGTTAAAAAACCCCCAACCTGATTGCTTCTCCTACAGGGTTCCTTTTAGGTAAAAAAGAGTAAATAAACCAAACGTCTGCCGCCAATTTTGTACTTTTACAAGCACTAACGTTTTAACAGCAGAAATGTTAAATATCAAAGTAATAGATGAGCATTCCACTAGAAGGCAATTTCACTAAATACCACAGGTATTAATCTTTCTGAATCTTAATTACACCCTTTTGACATATTATCCTTGTCTGACCTTTCCTCCAGAGCTGCACAAGTAGATGTGAGGTTGGCAGGCAAGCTCAGTCCTGCCTGCCACCCAACATGCATCAGTTTAATGCAAAGAGTGAATGGACATAAAGGTGCAGCTCATGTGCAGCACAGGAAGTCATTAACCCACTGTTTTCTGAAAGTTATCTTCAAAGTCCCAACTTTTGTTCCAGGATTTTCCAACACCTTCCCCTTTTCTTGCTTTGCTCATGCCTCAGAACATTGAGTTTTAATGAATTACTAAGAGTGTAGAACTATAAGATATTGCCAAAAAACTAAACTTTTTGAACTAGATCCATCCAAGGAACATTTAAAAACAATTAGTAATGGCAGGCCTTAATGAAAGAAATGAATTTCAGTTTAGGTTAGTAAGGGTTGGGAGTTCCAAGATTAAAAAAGTAATGATTCTGCCACTAAGCCACACTTACACCAATCAATACTGAAAAGCATCCAGATTTTATTAGATCAACTAAATAAGAAAAAGTGGGTAACTTGGGCACATAAGATTTAGGAAGTGTTGTGTGAGAGGTGGAGTGTAGAGATGGTGCATGGGAGAACCAAGTCCTACTCTGACCTTAAGCAAGTTTCTTGATGTTCCTTGGTCACAGTTTTCACAGCCACAGAGATGCTTGTGAATTTCTTTCTTAATGTAATCCACTTCTATCTGATGCTCACATTCTTCTTGATGCAAATCTAGGACCACTTTTTATCACATTCTACAACTTGCTGCTCAAAATGAGGTTTTGCCTGACAAATTCTCAGCTTGAAGAATGTGCAGCACCAATGTGTGTATCCTACAACTATTTTATGACAATCCCTGTTGTCCACATAGTTCCCAGCATGGCCTTTATGCAGCAGCAGTCCCTGTCTGTACCCTGAAGGCCTTTCAGAAAACCTCCAGGAGACTCTCTAAAGTACCTGAAGGGAGGATGGCACTTTGTAAACCAAATTGCTGCAGTACTGCATTAAAGCTGAAAGTTAAATATTAAGAGTTGCTCCAAACTAGAGGAAAAGAAGAAAAGCCCAGGCAATTTTTTTGAGTCAAAAAGCTTGCCAAGTCAGTCTGAGACTTATGGTTGATTTTTTTAGATTTTTAAACTTTTTCATTACCTTGTCAGCAATTTTGGAGATGCATGATCACTCTCATATGCATCATTAAGCTGAACATAGCCTTAAGATGAATTCTTACCATTTTTTGTGCACAATTCTACTTGAGTGAAAACAAACTGAACAAATAATATTTGATAAATATTTACTGTGCAAACTTTTACTGATTGATTTTCCTTAATTTTCTGTGTAAATGTATATTCCATTAAGAATTTCCATTTTTTCTGGTGTTTTGTTCATTCAAAAAGGTTAAATGATTATTCATTCTGACTAAGTAGCAGGTTAAGTGTCCTTGAAATCTATGATAGTTTGATTGGGGCTGTTGTTCCACTTTGTTGTATTCTTCACTTCCTCTCATGTTCCACAAATCAAAGTGACTTTCATAGTTTATATCCATGCACTGGAGATAATTAAGCAGAGAGCTCCAAAGCTCTGACTCTGTGCAAATCCTAAACAGCTTTAATAAGAGAATATAAAATTGTATCCCCACAATCACTAAAGTATTCATAAATGGCATTTTTTTTCAGGATTAAACCTGTTGGATTATATAAAATCAGTGCATATGGTGATCCAGGCTGTTTTTCTGAGGAACGTGTGTTTAGATGCCTAATCATGCACTTCTGAGAATGGGGATGGCTCTGAAAATTTTGGGTGTCCAACACTGGACTTCCAAATCTGTGGGAAAGGTGAGAAAGAGGAACAAGGTGACTACTTGGCACACATATATGGGGATGATGGGGAGAAGGATACTAAAGGATGCCCCAATTTCTTCAGCTCTGCTTAAAGCTAATGAAAGGAATGGTTGTGAAAACATCTCTGCTACTGTTAACACCAACAGCACACACATTATCATAAATGTAATTATCTTAATTAAGTAATTTAATGTGGATTGTGTCTGTACAGCTTGGATTTTATTGGTTGTGGAGGTAAGAGAAGATTTTCGATATTGATGTAGAGCAATACTTGTTATTGCTCCATGGATTAACTCTCTCTCACATTGCTGGTGCCTTACCCAAAGGTATTGTACCTAGTGGATTAGGACTTCGAATACTTCAAGGACACAAAAGCACTTTACAGTAAAATCCAAGACTCTAATAATTATTATCCAAGTCTTTCCGTGATTTTTTTGATGTTTGGGTTGAGCTTTCGGCAAGAAGATTAAAAAAGGGAGAGAAAAAAATGGCAAAATATATTTTCAGTTGATATAAGAGTCTTCAATGTCTCATCTATTGATTTTCTTCAGATCTTTAAATTCACAGTGTGACTTATATTCCATGAAATAGGGTCATTGACATCTGAAAACGAACTACAAAAAAATATACACTTCATATCCCATGGACTGAAACACATAATTGTCTAATGAAAAGGTTATCCAGTGTGTTAAATCCATCACTTACAGAAATTTTTTCTTGCTTCTAAATGAACAGATTTTGCTGCATTTTAAGAGAGGAAAAGCTTCATCGTGACTGAAAAAGTCTGTGGGCATGGTACTGTTTAACTGTGAGCTTAGAGCCTTGGTTCTAATTTTACTTAATGTAAGGTTTTGTACAGTAATAATCCTAAATTGGCTAAAAAATGAACACACTCCCTGACCTGAAAACCCTTATTTTTGTACTACTTACTTTCCTGTTGCCTACATGTGTCAAAATAGAAAATAAAGAAGGTCTAAGATTTAAAGAAAACCTTGAATTATCTAGTGATGAACAAAAGCAGTCAAAACCATTAGCAAGCTGTTTGACAACATGAAACTGTCTTTACAAAGTTCAGCCTCTACAAGGCCTTTTTGTAATCTTATTTATTTCCCCTCTATGCAATATTTTGAGTTCATTTTCAAGCTTTTTTCTTTATGCATGTGAAAGCTTTGATGGTGAATAATCTAATAATCTCCACAGCAGAGGCTTTAAGAAAACCATGGCATAATGTATGATTAATTTTTCTCTTGCAGTTGTATTGCTATTGCAGAGTAAATAAAAACCTGCACTTTTCTATCCGACAAAATTACAAATAACAGAATATGGAAGGCATTCTGTAAACTATTGAAGTAACTAGTTTATATTTTAAAACAATGAACAATTATACATGTACTTAATATTTTATTAATCCCAATGAAGTCAAATAAGTTACTAATATTACTGAAATCACACCTGTATTTATCCAATTCGTCTTTAAATTTTCATTTTTTAAAGCAGACTAATTACTAGAAGAGTTTTTTTTTTTTTCTTTTCCACTAAATCTTACCTGTTCCTTATTTACATTTAATTAACTAAAAATGCACAATGTTTTCTTCTTTGATTCAGAGGCCTCTCAAAGGAAAGATTGCCCCAGCACTTCTCAGGAGTACCAAACAGTGAAACTGCCTGAAAACACTCACTGCTATTAAACATTATGAGGCAAAATACAAAAAATTCCACAGAAACAAACAGAAAAGCCCCAAACCTGCCATCCCAAACACCTTCCTAACCCTTATGATCACCATGAAGAACAAACAGCTAAGAAAGCACACTCTGGATTGCCCAAATCCTAGAATCTCTCTTCCACTTATATAAAAAATCAACTTTGTTCTTTGAGGGGATTTACAACTTTAGAAACTGTTGCTTTTTGTGGCCTGACTGGTAAAACACAGTATTAAAGTAGCTAAAATTACCACTGCAGTCCCACCTCCAATATAGATTGCTGCTACAGATAGACATTTTTCATTTTTTCATATGCTTGTAAGGCTCTGACTTTGAGAGAAGGAATGAGATTGCTTTACACAAGGCAAACCTCGCTGGAACCATTCACACACTTGTGTTTGGTCACGTTTATATCTCTTACTGGATATGGACTTCAAGTTTCATGAAGTTTCTGGAACAGTTTTGACTGATTTTACATGATTTTAGGTCATACATTCACAGACAGGTTGATAGTATCTCACTGCCATAGATACATGTGTTTATCTATGTCACACAAAGCAAATAAGTGTCTACTGAGGAAAGAGGTGGTTGAGTCACTTCTAGGGAAAGGATGTTAAATCACAAAAAATTATGTGTTCTCTAGAGTTTGAATGCTTCCAGTTTATACAATGATCAATTTATTCAACAGTACTTTAGCAGTTACATTCTGAAGGATCAAATCCCGATATCTGTAAATAATAAGGTGTTAAAGGGGTAATAATTAGGAAAAGGGGAGCTGGAATCAGAGTTTTTAGATTCCCTGCACTCTCGTCTTATAAAATAAAACAGACCTAGAGTTCTTCTCTTAAGCATGACTAACAACATTTTCTGAGTTAAGACAAAAATCGCCCTTTGTTTTGCTTTTGGTAATTTAAAGGGCTTTTGCATGGTTGCCACAACCATGCAAAATTAAACAAATTTTAAATTAATCAAAGAGAACAATTTATATTGGTTTCAGCAGAGCAAATATTGGGCTCCCCCTGTACTGGAAGATGGGCTTCTGTGGAAGGATGCTGAGGCAGCTCACTGATGGTTTCCTCAACACCCCATGAACAAAGTCTCCTCTGTGAGCAACCAGCTTTTCCTGACTGGAAAAAGGTGAGCCTCAAGCACATTTGTAACCAGGTACAAACAAGTCAAGGAATGTCTGCTATCTTTGATGGGACAGGGGAAAATATCCTTTGCTATTTTGGGTAAAAATACCTTAGATTATTGATAATGTTCAAATAACACTAGAAGAAAAGCACTGCAGGAATTTATTAAAAATAGATTTATCAGTGAGTAAGAATTCATGATGTTTAACCTCAAGGCAAAAGCAACCAGGGCAGTGTGAGTAACAGCTTCAAGTGGAGGATTAGCTAAGGGGATTCAATATTTAATAGCCGAAATAAATTAGAATAATTATTTTATTACCTATGCTAACTGATTTCATTGTTTTTATAGAAATAACAGCTCCCTAAGGAATGGAACGTTGCTTCAAAGAATCCCAGCTGCAAGCTTTGGTGTTCTCTTGTGGCAATCAAAAACAACAACAAAAATAGCTCTCATTAATAATACTATTAATAACTGTGCTACCACATCTTAGAAATATATTCTGATTTGCCTGTACACCTGGACTTGAATATGAAGTTTTCTAGCCACTGGAGGGTTTTAGATAGAATTGAAATAAATTGAAATGTAAAGCACTTATTAAAATAAACATGAATATTTATAGATAACAATAGAATGCTTTAAATAGATTTTTAATAAATAAGTGTGTGATTAGTTGAGGAGCTTGAGAAATCTTTTAATTTGACCTCAGAAGAATTATTTTAAAGTCTATATATTTCTGCTTTCGCTCTCACTGTGAAGTGTTAACAACATATACTCTACACAAGAATGATTTTCAAAGAACCTTACAGAAACATATAGTGAATTTTTATAGAGTTCATCTCTATCACTTTCAAAATTCTACCCAAGTCTAACTTTGAGTTAATTTGTATTCTTACCTGTCTGTATTGCTGTTCAATACCTGCTGTACCCTCCCTTTCCCCCTCTGCAGGCTCCCACCTTTCAACCCACAAATTAGAACCTACTGGAAAAGCTCCAGGTAGCTGCCAGGACCCACACATGAGCTGCTTTCCCATCGTGTCTTGCACCCTTATAAAAGCAGCAGTAGTACACAAATTAGATATCAATGCCTCAATTTGCAGGCAGCAGTGACCTGCACCAGCTCTGCCTCTGCCAGGCACTCCTGGAATGTGCTCTGGCCCCTCCTGCCGTGGGTACCCAGCTGAAGCTGTGATGCTGTAAGGCAGCAAGAACCAGAGAAACAAGTCCTCTATGTTATATAAAACAGAGCCAAATAATTCTGGGACCGAGTCCAGGAGTAAAAATGCACATCCTAGGGACACTGATCAACAGCATATTTTGACTGACTGTGTCTATGTTCCCCTGCTTTCTAATGCCTTAACAAACGCCCAATCCCCCTGCACAGCTGGGGAAACTAATTATCATTCTAATTGGTGGGAATTTTTGTTATTTCGTATAATATAATATACTAGTACCATACACACAATTGGACACAGAGATTTTCTCATTTTTAACTTGTTGAAGCTTCACCATGTAATTTTGGACAGAACAGATGTTACCCTGAACAAACAACCACGTACGGTACAGCTCATCATCCCTGCCACAGGAGCTGGGACTGGAAATCAAAACAAGAGATGAAGGAGTCACAGTAGGAACATGAACTACAGAGGGGCCCACTGAGCCACAGCCTTCCTACTGGTGAGACCCAGCCTGTGACACCACAGAAATCATCTGGTGACCCTCACAGAAACATCAGGTCTGGAATCTGGCCCAAACTCCTTTTGGAGAGAGAGTTCTCAGAGTGCTGATAAGCTGCGACATGGTATCGTGAGGCAAATTAACTGAGTGTAAAATTCAATACATATCTCCTGAGTGGTGTAGAATCAAAAGGAAACAGCCTGATGAACTTCCAGCTAGTGTGCAAAGTACTGGAGAACTCCCTCGTGTTCTTTATTAGTGGTACCAGTGGTCCTAAAACCTGTCAAAAAAGGCTTAGCATGATTCCATCTCTTTGGTTTGGCTTGGGGTTTTTTGTTTTGTTTTGAAAGGAAAAGTAAAATAATGAATGTGAAAAGTACTTTAAAGTACTCTAAAATTAAATGTCACTGTTATTTGACAACAATACTGGCAAAATTGCAGGCAGTGCTGCTAAAAAAATTAGTACATATTCAGTAAGACCTGGCATTAATTAAAACAAACTTAAAGTTTTAACCTTCAAAATATGTTGTGGATTTTCAGTATCATTAAATCATAGTAACTGTGTGTATCTTCTGGCATTTTCAAAGTTAGTATTTGGACATCTAGCACTGATAAGAATAATATAATCCTCGCAGCATTCTGAAAAAATAGTATTTGCATTAGCAGTCACATGGAATAGTTTGGTGACCATGCAACTCAACAAGCACCTGCACCAACCCAGCAGGGAGGTGGACAAGGATCAGCAGGGAGGGACCCTTAAAAATACCATATGATTTTCAGACTTGAGATAAAATTTCTTAAATGTTAACTCTTGGATTTGTGTTTTCTCTTCCTCAGCACTGAAATTCAATCTCTTTGAATATATCTATAAGTCAACAAAATATTCTGTAGTGAAGTTGTCAGCTAATTCAGGTTGGGTATAAATACTCTAAATCCTACTTCATCTCTTTAGGACAAATATATTCTAGGTACACAAATTGCCTTTTATCTTTCATATAGCATCACATTTGAATAATTTTTTTCAGTCATTGCCTTCAAATTGTCTCTTTAAACAATTCTATTTAAAATTATTTCTTTTTGTCTATTCCCTTCTTTATTCACTTCTGATTTCTGAGTCCTCACATGTGCCTGTGCATCACAGAAGCAACTTCCCTCCTAATCACTGTCGGTTCCTTCTCAGCTACAGGCAGAGGAAGAAAACAGAGATTCTCTGACACCAAACCCACTTATGCAGTAACAAACTGTGATGCTACAAATGCTTGATTGTGGCAACCTGGAATGAATCACACAGGAAAGGATGATGAGCACAGAAATGCTTTTTCTTATGCACACATTTTGGTAATTATCTGCAATGGCCAAAGGCACGGAGAAGCAAACACAGTGCTTCTTTAAAGTGCTTCTTGTTTAAAGCAACTTCATTAAATCTGTCTG
Source organism: Erpornis zantholeuca (assembly GCA_013400515.1). Classification (NCBI taxonomy): domain Eukaryota; kingdom Metazoa; phylum Chordata; class Aves; order Passeriformes; family Timaliidae; genus Erpornis; species Erpornis zantholeuca. The sequence continues at coordinate 45,547 of VZTN01012424.1, forward strand.
GAAATGATGCATAACACTGTGGTCATTTGCCTGGATGTAACTGAAAACTTGACTCCAAAATTAGGATCCAAGGAGACTGTTGATTTAAAACATTTGTTACGTAAAACACTATGAAATGGTTGCAACAAAATTGTTTGGTTTTTAAATTTTAAGCCTGGAGGTAAACACTGAATCATAATGTGATGTAAATCAGTCAAACTCCCAGAACATTAAAGGCTGATTTACACCAGCTGAAGACCTACCTCCCTTTATTAAATCAGTCTTTGCACAGAGTGATCTCACAGAAGTCATGAAATCACAGGGATGAGAGAAAGAAACCCAAGATAAAGGAGAACAAACCAAGAATGGTGCAGGCACATTCAAAAGCTGTTTAATGGCTTTCACAAGAAAGAGGCAACAGGGAATGTCTTGCCCCTACTGGCACTTGTCTTGCAGTAACTAACACTCAAACAGTGCAAAACAGGAAGGCAACAAAATCCTTCTATTTGTAGTTACTGTTCAGTGCTCTCAGTGGCTGCCCAGAGGACATCTCCCACTGCCAGCTCGGGTCTGCCCTTCCCAAGCAGATCCCTTTGCTTTCAAGTTCCTCACATACCTGCTGCATGAAGAACAGAAGCACACAGGGGAAAGCTTCACACCAGCTTCCTGGCAAACACTTTGTTTAATGTAGCTAAACAGTGTCTACTTCAAGGCACAGAGAAATTCCTGTCTTGATTTTATGTAGAGATCCAAACCTCAGAAGAAATACAGGTACTCTTTATGTAAACATTTGCCTAACTGATTGCTAAATCCAGGGAGGAGCAGCCCTTTCCATTACATGTATCAGTTTTACATCTACTACTTCTCAGCAACTGAAAGGTACACAGCAAGAAAAAATCCAAACCTGACATAAACCAGGATATAAATGACACCAATTATGAATCAGCCAAAGAAGGAGAGATACAACTGAAGTACTAAATAAGGGAGAAAAAGACGATTAAATAAATAAACCAAGCATATAGTTAAGAATTTCTGTAATGTTTTTCTTGCCTCTTAGTTTTGTTACTTTGTATATTCTGATGGTCTTACAGACTTTCTCTGGCTCTGCCTGAGTGTGAGAACAGAAGCAATTGCTTCGCATGGCCATGAGAAAATTATTTCTAACACTGAAAGTTCCCTTCCCTCCCACCCCCAACAGGACAACTGTCCACGCCCCAGATTTAAATGCAAATACTCAAGCAGTCTCTCTTCTGAGTAATCCTGGATGAATTTCAAAACAGAGGTATGGAACATGTCACAGCATCACATTCCCCCCGAGTAACAGCAGGTGAAGATGTGGACAGTCAGTTTATTTTGCTGCTGCCATCAGTGACTCCCTCTCTACCCCCCCAACCCCCTCCAAACTGAGCATGCAGGACTAAAAATCTCAACCCATTTCAACCAACATCAGACCTGCTTCTCCTAAACATGTGCTACTGCCCTTTAACTGATTTTAAATTCAGCAAAGAGCTGGTGTTGAACTATTTATCTTTACATGTCATTTCCAAAGACACATCCTACCCCGGTTTCAGTTGTTTACATCACTGCTGGCTTTAGACATGGCACACACCTCTGGGAATTGCACAAACCATATTGCCATACTTAATATTTCATGTGACACCAACGTGACTACATTTAGGTCCAAAAGCAAATGTTTTCAGATAGAGAGACAGAGAAAAGATGAAGAATGCCAAACCCAGTAAGTGGGAATGGTGCTATCTCCTAGCATAACACTAAAGATCCTGCAGTACAATACTTTCTGCCTTTCTATTATTTAACAGTGGTTTAAAAATACAAGAAAGGAAAGCAGAAAGGAAGCATGAAGAGGCTCAAAGTTTACACTGGAAAAGAAAAATCCTAGTTTCCTATCTAACAATAAGAAAGAATGTATACACAGGTACATGTTGCAATATATGTATGTACAAACTGTTCCTTTAATTCAGCTCATGTACTAGCATCACATGGCACTTCTAGCTGCTCCAGAAGTACAGCCCAACAGAGCTCTCAGGTACTTTCTGAGTTTCTCCTATGTTATAACCACAAGGAATTTAAATGTTTAAGCCTCTAGATCAGACTATTGGTCTCTGTGTAGTGGAGTATTAGAGTCACTATGACATCCAGAGGGTCTAAGCTATGTCATATGTATTATGGCAGAATACTTAAGTTCTCTTTCCTGCTGATGATCATGACAGATTTCAGGGACACATAACAAAGCTCATGTGCTCAGTGGCAGAGGGTTACAGATAACTTTTTGGGAAGGAGGTCCGCAAGGAACCACTGTGAAAGAAGAAAATTGTAATTGCTAGGAAAAACATATCAAATCCTTTCAGGATGTGGTCCTTTGCAACTTTAGTAGGGACCCTTAGCTTCAGAAAAAAAAAAAAGAAAGGAAGCACTAGGAATGGATGCTGTACTCACAGCACAGATCTTGATACCAGGAATCAAAGTCTAGTTTGGTTAACAGCACTGTTAATTACTATTTATCACTGTCTGGTCTCAAATGACACAGTTTTGCTCCTCTTCACAAAATGTTTTAAATGGACAACCGGTTATAGAATGATTCTGGGAAGGATCTCCAGACTGTAACAGTCAAAGAACAAAAAATGGTCCCTGTTTCAAACATTTAAAGCAGTGTTTATTTCTTCTAGGTGAGAAAATGACAGCATACAGAGAGAAACCTAATAAATCTTCATATCCTATTTTTGTTAACATGGTTAAATTCTCTCCGATTAGCACTGAAAATAATTTACTTCAACAGCACAAAATATTACAATTCAGTCAAGCCTTGCCTTCAAAGATCTTTTAATCTTATTTAGTGATCTTGCTGCTCTAAGGATGTGGCCTACTTGGAATTACTTCTTTGCCTGCCCCTGTGATGTGAACATGCCATAGTATATTCAAGCTACAAAGTTGCCATCAATATCATAATACAGTAATACATTTGGCCCTGCACACCCATGTACTCTAACCAAACATCATTTAAGCTACCCTAGTCAAGAATCTGTGGAAGCATCCAAGTGCTTTTTAGTTTCCTTTTATCTCTTGCAAGACATATAGACAATAAAGACAGAACTCTTATTCACTGACTAATTACTTCAAAGGTATTTATTTGCATTTTGTTTTATGCTGGGCCATGTTCTCAAGAAGTGTTCAGTGCTAGTTACAAAAGCCCTACCAGTCACAAACCCTACTTGTGGCACCAGAGCCACCAGCCTCAGAGTGAGGGATCGCTGCAAGTGACACAGCAATGCAATCAAGGATTAAATGTTTAAAAGGTTCCTCCAACAGTTTCTAAAATACTAGTGGAAGGACAAAGATCTTGTCAGAGATAATATATGGCACTTACTGTAAGAAGGCTTTTACATTAGTTATGTAACATAATAGGAAACACAGTACTTGTGGTGAAAAGGAGACCCAGCACTGTGCACATCCCATCCTTGGTAACCTCAACTGCATCTTTGAGGATGAGGATTCTCCATCTCAGAGACTACAAACTGGCCTAATTCCAGCAAGTGTTACAGGAATCACAGAATTCAAAGAAAGCTTCCTCATCTGAATGGTAGCTGACCAACAAGTAACTGAAGAAGGGTGAAAGCAAAGCATTTGTTACAATTTCAGTGAACATCTACTTTGATCAAAATACAGTAAGAACTCAGTGCCTTCTAGACAGATCTGAGTGAATCAGGGCCTGAATATCTATGTGTTCATGCATTATTGTAACACACTGGTATGGGCATTCAAAGGTCTAGTCCTGCTTTAAAAACTGTTTTTCCACATATGTGTTTTACAAATGTAATACCAATAAGATGATTGTAAGAGATGGTCTGAAGAGCCCTTTATCTGCCTCACATCCATTGCAAGAACAGAGACTGGAATCCCTATAAAGACCCAAAAAACTTTGCACAGAACTTTTCCACTGGCTTGCCTGACTGATAAATAGGTACAGGACACAAAGGTCAGCACCAGTTCTTGCTGCCCAGGTGAGAAGGGCTGCGCTGGAGATCTGTCCTGTACACCTGAGCAAATGCAGCATGTTTGGGCTTGTTTGAGCATTTACCTGTGTAAGGAGGTGCTTTGCTTTTGGCTCATGATGTTACTATAGTGATCACTGCTTAACAAAACCACTATAGAGAGACTTTTTGAAGAAACCACAATGAGATCTCCCCACGGACGAAGATGGATCTATTGGCTGGACCACGAGGATTTTCGTCTCTCTCCATTGGTAGCTATATCCCCTTCCCCCTCTTTTTCCTTTCTATCCTTTTTACCTTTTTTTCTCTCTCTCCCCTCTATTGCATAAAGCTGGTGTTGGCACTTAATAAAGGTGCATTGTTGTTTTGAGCAAAACTTGTGTTCCTTGCTGTTTGTCTTTTGCACCCGGGGATCAAAAGAACCTGATCACGAATCCTGCCTTGAGGATCGTGACAATGATACATGGACAGTGTCCTAAAACTGACACGGCATAATAACAAAAAAGAACAAAATAACCAAAATTTTAAAAAAATAACAGAATGGACCTCTGAAAATGTACTTACCAATATTACAGGAAATGCATCCAAAGTCCTATCACTCTAAGCTAAAAAGTGTGATGCAATACCTGTGTGTACCTGGTAGTTATGAGCAGTGTACAATAATTTTTTCAGCGTGGCTATCCCAGTTTATCAGATGGTTGTCTGCTACCTGGCAGGGTACAGCTCCACTGTAACCAGTAAAAAAACATTTTGCAGCCAACTTAAACAAAAAAAAAGAAATTATATCTGACTCCCAACTGTGATTAGAATGTCAGTTACAGCTGCTGCCTTGCTATAACACCCCCACACTTCCCAGCTCACAAGGACACGTTCAATGAGAGAATGGCCTGCATTCACTGTGTAATTATCAACCTCACACACCTCGGAAACAGAGAAAGCTCCAACACGTGTAGGACTAAAAACACTGAGATTATGGGCTGGAACAATAAAACTATTTCCTCCTGTACATAATAGACTATTCTAATGGGAAAATAATGGGAATATAAAACCTTTTCTTTATCTTGACTTTTTATAGAAAGATTTATCATTGGAAAATTGTATGATTCAGATAAGATGAAAAAACAAAAAGGAGTCAAATGCTGGAAGAGGAGGGCCGAGAACTTGCTCATGAGTTGGCAGGCTGCCAAAAGCACCTCTGTTGGGGAATATGCAACTTTAATCTTTATTATGGAATGATCACAAATGGACTGTTTCAGAATACCATCTGTTCTCACTGAAGCATTGGATCAGCAGGCTGCATGCTTCAGTCTGTCCTTCACCTTGTACCTGGATTTTCAGCAAAGCTCTCATTTTGGAAAGGAAGGGTTTTCAAAAAGAACCCTTTTGGAAAGGCTGGCATAGTATCTAATTTAAATTTAGTTTATTTTTATTTTTGCGGTGTCTCCATTTTGCCTTTCCACATTTCTCTGAGGTAAGCTCCAAACAGAATATTCATAGAAAAAAAGCACTTCTGATTTCCATTTTCCCTTTGTGAAAAACTAAGTGTTTTTACCAGCTGTAGTGTCCAAACAAGCTCTTATCAGTCTAACTTTCCTCCCAGCACTCATTCTCGAATATCATACCAGTTAAATGTCTGTATCTCTGCATCTACAGGGCATGTTTATGAACAGATCTGAATTTACTACTAATTCCAAATGTTAATATCTAAAACATGGTAAGAAATTACTGTTACAAATGGTATGGAAAGTGCCCATCCCTGTGTAGAGGGCACTCTGCTGCACAGCTGGCTAAACCACTGCAAAGCCATTAGCCCACCAGCAATTAATCACTGATCCTCTTCCACATCTGGCTAGCAATGCAATATTGCAACTGAACGTGCTCCTGGGCTCTGAGCACTCCCAGGAGGGGGAAAACAGAGAAAAAAGAACAAACCTTTTTGAATGAAATAAAGATTCAGAAAACCTTTGACGGATTAAAAAATGGGAGAAAGAGAAAAGATTTATCAGCAAAGTGACATGTAACAAAGGCACTTAAGAAATGCAGAGGATGTGAAGTTTAGCACAGCGTGGCTAAGGTGTCACTTTCTCCTCTGAACACACCCAGGGGGTGTGAGGTGTTTGTGTACTGTGACAAAGCCTGACCAGAGGGGAGATGTGTTTGTCTGTAAGGCCTAAACTCTATAAAGAGAGAGAGATGCCTCTTGAATTCAGTCTTTGGATAAACATAGTTTAACTTCATGTCTTGCAAGTCCTAGCCAGCAGCTATTTCAAAGATTTAGAGATACAAATTTTATAAATAATAACTTTACCTCAGTCTGTAGTAAGGGTAATTTACCAGTAGGATAAAAACAACAGAAAATGAGACATGCTACTGCGATGTCATCAGCAACCCTTAAGCACTGGATACCCAAACACCTCTGAAGGATATTCGAGGAAACTCAGCATTACCAAAGTGTTCCCAGAGCAATGGGGCACTCTCCCCATTTAACTCCACAAGCTACAATGCAGAGCACAGCTCTGGGGATTTGGGAAGAAGCACTTTCTGAAAATCACTGCTAAATTATCATCCCAGATACAGGAAGTTATTAGAAAAAGGGCTTAACCCACAGCAGGTTTGTGAGAAGCCTGGTGATGTCCAGCATATGTTCCATTTTCACCCCTTTCACTGCACTTTATGCAGTTGGAAAACATCCCCATGGTGTTTTCCATGGCGTCTAGTCTAGCCAACTTTGATCCTCACATACACGAAGAAAGCTATTGCTCTGGAGAATGATACCAATTAAAACTGTCAGCTGATAAATCCTCTTACTGTGTTTAAGAAACTAGATCTGGTTGTGCAAAATGACAGGCAGTTTTCTGAGAAGCTTTCATATTGGAAGGAGGAGAAGAAAAAAGAACCTAAAAAATAAGGTATTTTTGCACGTAATTTTCAATGTCTGTCAATTGAAGAAAACAAAATTATTAGTTACTTCTGAAAATATTAGCTAAGTTCTCATATCCTACTGGGGCCTTCCTGGCACACACAGGAAGCATGGCCAAGTGGGGGTAAGTTTTCTTTAAAAATTGTAATGCCTGTAAAAAATACAGTTTTTCTCCCTCTAAAGGACTGTGTTTCCTTTCTTTTTTCTTTTAGTAGAATAAGCCTTGTATTTTGCCATTAAAAAAAAAAAAAAAGTGACAGTTTTACATAAAACATGTACTTCAGAAGAACTAATGTGTAAAGATTCTCTGTTATGTTTCCATTTTTGAAATTTTATTGAATATTCAAGGATTGCTAGTCTATCAACAGGCAGAAAAAATACCATTTTTACTGTTTTGTAGTAAAAATTTTTTTTTTTCTGTTCCCTCTCCTCCTTCTTCTCCTGTCACCTTCCTTCCAAATCAACATCAAAATAAAGGAAATCGGAAATCATTCCATGAATGGATTATTGACCTGGTTCATAAGCAAAATTATAGCCTTCCTTCCCACTTCTTAAATGCAAAAATCTTTAGAAAAGTTCATTCTCTACAGAATCACATTTTTTTTACTCTTTTTTTTTTGCCTTGGTACCTCACCGTCTAGAGTTCACCTGTGTTACAACAAAATATTACTGTCAAATGCATACTTACTGCTGAGCATAATCAACGTCTTCTGACAACATTTCTACCACTTTCTCTAACTCAGATTGGAGTATTCATTAAGACAAACTTTGGGAGAAATTAAAAGTGTGCTAACGAAATCCTAATTTGCCAAGGTGAAAGGAAGTGACTGTAGTCTCTTACTAATGTGATTACGAAGGATCATGTTCTATGTATGTTTTTTTTCCCTAAAGAGAACTTTTAAGCAGAGTCTTGTTTAAAGCTGGGAATATTTCTTGTCTGAAGCTGTCCTTGTGCAATGCACACAATGACAAAGAGAAAGCAGCCTGGGAGAGAGGTGAAAGTATTAAGCACAGGGAGTGAAAAAAATTTCAATAAATTTAAATTTTAAAAAAATGGTTTAATTTATAATACACATTAAAGGATGCAAATCAAGCAATAACTCCAACCAATCATTTTGTTTTTGAATTAAAAGGAACATGTAAGTCATGTTTCTCATTAGTACACCACTTAGAGTTCACCTTAATTTAGTACATGGACCGCAAGATTAGAGAAAAAATCTTGTCCTTATTGGTGTAAATGGCCATGTTCTGTGGCTTTAGTCAATCAGGGTTATGCCTCACTTCAGTGATTTACATAACATCAGAATGAATTTTTCCTCCATCGCCATAGCAATTCACCTGCCAGAAGCTCTGCAGTTTCAGGGAAGGCAGCCACTCACACATGCACTCAGCTCCCGAGGAGCTCAGCCGTGGTGCTCACTTCTGGATGCCCATCAGGTGACCGTGGCACGGTGTCCTCTGCCCACACAGACACGCAGGGACTTTCCAAGGACTGCACCAGCAGAGTGTGAGCAGTGCCCTGCAGGGCAGCAGGTCTGGGCACTGACCTCACAGGAGCTCATACAAAACCTCCTGCATCCAAAGCATCCTCTTGTAACTCTGCTTTCAGCTGGAGGCTGGCCCCTGTGGCTCCAGCATGGGGCAGAACGGCATCACACTGCCTCATTTCCTGGGTGAAATTACCCTAAGGCAGCTGAGCGAATTGAGAATATTATATGAACTAAACACAGAATAATTCCATAGAAAATCTCATGAGATTATGAGATTTGAGGCAAGCACTAAAGGAGAGCCCAGCTGCTGTGAAGGCAGTCCCTTGCCCGGGCTGGGCACCCAGCACAGGCACTGCCAGCCTGCAGCGAGAGCCTGAGCTGTGCTCCACAAAACACAGCACTTTGCAGTTGGTATGTTCAGACTATTTTACTTAGTGGGAGTAAAAGCCAACTGCTGACAAGCTAACATGATATGGAGTGAACTAGGATGAGAAGCCAAGTGATGATTTAAACAGTAAGTTTTCTAATACAATGTCAAACAAGTGCCCTAGAACACAGAAAGGAATCTGCTTTGTGTGCAGAAAGAGCCAAAATCCAGTGCCTTTGCTGTAAGAGGAAACATTTATGTCTACACTTAGGAGAAGAACATTGTTGCATTTGACAATGTTTTTTTTAAGGTCTTGCTATTATTAAAAAGGATAAATGAATAAAAGAAAGCTTTCTGAAATTAGAAGATATACTAGATTTTTTTTTTTATCTAGATTAACTCCATTATCCCTTCATGGCACAGCTGCACAAATTCTTCTAGTGGCAGAGGACAAGAGGCTGATATGAATGGCCAGCTTGGAAAACACGGGAGAGGACAGGGGTTTTTTCAGCAGTAATTCTGAATTGGTGAGCTAAGTTATTTTACAATTGAAAACATCAAGTCTTTTTATTCTGGTGCAAGATATCTGAAATCAGCCAGAGGTAATGCTGACGATCCTTGAATTCATCCTCTATTACACTTATGGAAGCTTAATTAAATTAACTCTTTACTGTGCACATGCTCATTACAATTTATTGTGCTCTGTATCTAAAAAAGAAAAAGAGTAATTTTCCATTGGAAAGACATTTTATCAACTGCACAGGTGATCTTTAGAATACAGGAATTGTTGGCAGATTATTGACTATGGTTTTCTAAGTCAGTTGTATAATTTAGAATTCCAGGAACTCCAGTGCCTTTAAATTAATCCTGTGGGTCACTACTGTACACACACACTCCGTTCTCACTGATATATGCTTCTGAACCTCCATCCCATAAGAGAAGGAACCTTTTCAACACCATATCATGCCATGCATTGCCATAACCCAAATCCGAAATTTGTTAAATATGCTTCATTAAAAATTATTCAAACTGTTCTTTTTTTCCACTTGATGACTGCATTGTTCATCTCAAAGGATGAATACAACTTCCCAGCTTATACTAGGCTGGAAATAATACTGGAAAAGCCTCTAAGGAGTTAGCTGGGGAGTAAACTTTATTTTTCCATCAGCAATATTAATAAGGAAAAAAATCTTGCAATGCTGGCCTCTATTTACATCTCAGGCCTTTTTCTTAGCGGTGATGTTGGTAAAAAATGGAAAATTTGTTCTGAGTGCTTGAATGTGAATTGGAATTAAGAAGTGAAACAAAACCAGATCACTAGTTATTATTCTCACTATATGTCTCCATGGCAAACCTAACCAATACAAAATAAGTAGAAATATGACTCTAAGCAATACAATGGGTCAGGAATTGCCAGAAATGTCCCAGTATACTTCCTAGCTTATGGATCCTTCAATTCTGCAGGCCAGTGATTCCCAAGTCCCTGTAAATTGCACTCTAAGTAGTGCACATTTCCCAGACACCACACAGCTGCATTCCTGCCTGCACTCCTTGCTCCAGAGGCTGCTGACTACAGCACCCATAGCCTGGCAATAGAGGCAAACAACTCTGTAAAACTGCAGCTTGCCAAAACATGTTTGCAGGTGACCTATAAATATCTGCTTCCCAAAGACACTTAGCAGAACATTCCTTGATCAATAAATACTTACAATGTCATTTTTAAAAAGACTCCAAACTGGTAAAATGGAAGGAAAAGTGATGAATTTTCCCTTCTTTCCTGATGGTTTCCAGAGAGCCCAGAACAGAGTACTGAGTGCTGAACACAAAACCCTCTGGATGATGCTGGAATTGCTTTCTGCACGTGAACTCCAGTCTCTGTCATGGGAATATCAATGGCAAGACAAATGGTTCAAAGCAGCTGAAATAATCTAAGGTTTAATCAACAGTGCTGAAGGACAGTTAGAGGCTTTGTTTATCCTCTACATAGTGTCAGGCAGTTGGGAAACAAGTGCTTAATAATAAAGAATTCATTTCTTTAAAACTCTTGTGCAAGAGAGATTCCCAGAGTCTTATTACGTGAACTTACAGGCATCAGGATTGATGTGAGGTAAAACACTTTACTCAGCTCCATGGAGTTACAGACAAGGACAGATGCTGAAAACACATCAAGGGAAGCTTTGCCTACCCTGTTTTGAATCACATAAAATACCTGCTGCTGCAAAAGAGCTCTCAAGACATCTCAACTACTCTGCTTTGTTTAACCATTGACACAGCAGACCCTACTGGTTTCCATCAGGACTGGCCAGTGTCTCCTGTCACTAGACAGCAGTGGCTCTGGTTGATTATAAACAAATAGTGCTGATAGGCTCTGAAGGAAGTTTCATTAATCCTGTCCATACCTGAGGAAAGTTTAATTCTTTTCGAAAAATGTTTTCTAACATAGCTGAACTGTGTTAGCAAAACAAACTAGCTTGTCCTGGTCACTCCACTAACTGATTTCAGGGGCACATTCTCTTCCCACTGAAATAAAAACCAAAACTCTATTGTATTCCAGGGATCGAGGTTTAACTCTTAAGTGTTTCTGACAATGTTGTCAAGGAGAAGCAGCCAGGAAATTCTTCTCTCCACAACACCTACCCTGATCCCTGAAGAGCCAACGCACCTCCGGATGTATTCGCTGGGCAGCTGCCAGTGCATCACAAGAGCATGAACTCAGTTTCACACTTAATTTGTAGCATAAATCAAGATCATTTGTATAAACAACAGCAGCAATGTAGAAATTCAAACCTCAGAGCAGAGGTAGCTTTGTATTTCTCTGTCACTGAAGCGGGAGTTTACAGATGGTGAGAAATAAGGGAATTGTGTGAGCAAAAGGTTTTGCACCATATTCAGTAATTAGGCAATCAGCTTATTCCTTACATTTCCTTGCCACAATAGTCCTATTTTCAGTGCAGGTGTACCTTGGGATGTCCCTAGAATGAACGAAAAGGGTCAGAGGAATGAACATAGGACAATTCTCAGTAAGTCTTTTTCTTTTAATCTGACCATCAATTTGAGTACAGTGACATTCCAGAAACATTAATTATTGCTACCTGATTTTTAGTGATATATGTCTATAAGGAATATATAATTCAGGGAGTTTTAAATAGTAAATACACTTTAAAAATAGGGGTTTTAAATAAAATATATAAGTGTTTTAGTTGACATAAAATAATTTACTTTCGATATAAGTATTGCAACCAAGTAGCATTGACAAGATTGTATTTTACAGGTCATGTATATTATAGTGACAATCTCAATTCAGAACTGCTAGTTTATTGACCACTGCAGAACCTCTGCTGGAGAAGGAAATCTACCTCACAATGGGTTTAGGAGGATGGTGATAATTTAGAAAGATACAGTTAATTTTTCAACCCTTTTCTATTCCAAAATTTAGAAAGAGAAACCCTGCAAACAAAAAGCATTTGTTTTATCATCCCCATGATGGGAGACTCTATTTCATCTTCACCTTGATAAGACTGAGAGCTCTTAGTGAGCAGTTCCATTTTCCATAATTCAAGAGGCACTACTTTTATTTTTTTTTCCCAAGACTTGTTTTGTTTCAAGTACAAGGGCAAAGTCCTGGTGCCAAGGATTTACACAGTGTATTCAACTAACACAACGTGCAGCTAGCAGAAGATGGGGGTCCTGTTTTGTGTGTGCACCTGTCAGGGGACACTTACCCCACTGCAAGGTGAAGTTCTTTCAAATCCAAACATCATACTTATGGAAGCATAGAACAAATGTGTGAAGCAGTATGCTGTTCTTTCTGGGATGATTCAGAAAATGCATTTCCTTGATTGGTCGCAAACAAAAAGTGTTTCTGGTAAGCATCCACAAAAACATCAAAGGGCACAAATCCATAGAAAACTTTATAGCTGACAAAAGGCTAACACCGAATCTAGACTCTAAAATAAATAACAAATCTCCTAATTCCTTCAGCAGGGCTAAGATTTCAGTCTAAAGACTGATTTGAAGATCATCTCTATTCAGTGAGATGAAAGGTTATGTGAGGAGAAAGAAAAAAAGATTAAAAGAAAGAATGGGACACCACCTAAAATCTTTAAGGCCATCTGTGATTTCACAGCAGCATGAAGAGGAGTGCAAATATTCTTCTCAAAAGAAGAATAAAGACAGTTAAATCACAACTCAAAGCCTTGTAAGTTATTGCTGTTTTAGCTTGAACTCTCTGTGCAGGGGGATGAAAGAAAACTCAGGTAACTCATTCTCCTCATGTTGTGGATTCACATTTTCCTAATCAAGGCAGAGCTCAAACATGTGGTTCCCAATATTGTGAAAAGGAGTTTTTTCACAGAAAAAAAGACACTTAACAGAAAGCAGGAACTCTCATTACACAATCTTGACTGTCAAGTTTTCCAATCCAAGTTTTGGAAAGAAATGATTTTTTTTCAGAACTTTGACCATAAATAACTTTAGAATATTTGTAATTCAACTGTCTGTGGAGAACATGGCTGAAAACAAAGCTTTTGGAAAAGCATTGATCTGTTCTACATGAAAGGGTAGCAGAAAAGAGAAAGAAGAGAAAACAGCTTTAATGACTGGTTCAGAACATATTTATGAATGTATGTATAAAATATAAATAAACCAGACACATATATATGTAACTTATATATAATTACCTAAGTATCTATATACTCTTAGCTTGCAGCAGTTCTACAAAACATTCAGAATTCATGCTAGGACGAAAAAATTTGGTTTAAAAATGAAAGTTCCTATTAAGTCATTTGGGCAAAACCTTATAACAATATGACATTTTTATACAGCAGTGAGCAACAAAATCTAGACTGATTCATACCACTCAAGGGAACTGGACCAAATTTTACTATATTTGGTAAATGCTGAACTTCCGTCCAGAGTTACCCATTCATTTTGGTTAGACAACATCATTAAAAAGTAAATAACACAGTTGAAACCCTATGAGAATACTGCATGCATTTAAAGGCAAAATAAAAATGCATGTACTACTCCATTCAGATTCACAGGAGTGACAAATTGTCCTAATAAATCAGTATTTTGATTCAAAATATGTAAAGCTGTACCTATGATAAGGAAATAGGTATTTCTTAGCTGTGAGAAATGCCCAGCTACGTGTCTAGCTTCAGTAAACTTTTAACACGTTTCTGCATCTCAATGAGGGATATAGATTACCAGATTTTCATTTGCCAGTTTACTGCAAAGCAGACATATGATTCAATCTTTAGAAGGTGTCTCACTTTAAAATCTAATCTCACATTCATATAGCAACTCCTAATGAGCCCTCTAGGAGTAAACAAATTAGTCTCCAGGATGTATTATGCATTAATTAATCAGACTAATAGTATTATGAAATGTGTAATAAATGAAAATTAGTTCCAAGTATAGTACTTGCATTGAAGAATGAACATAGAAGAATTACAGCATAATAAAAGTTTTCTCAAATTTCTGCCAGTGTCACCTAAATCAACTATACTTCATTAATGACATATTTCTTGCCCATTTAAACTGCATGTTTTGGTGAGACAAATTACAATATTGCATGCTATTTTATTTTTGACTGCCATGGTAAATTCATTTTTTGAAAAATCATTGGTAGAAATCCCTGGTTGTAATCACAGTGAGATATCTAACCTTGCACTGACCCGACTGTAACAGCTCACGTGCAGCACATAAAGTCACTTCAGTCCAGGAGATGGAAACAAGGGAGCACCACTTACTGCACTTCTTACACAGAAGAGCTTATTTGGCCCTGAGCAAAAAGTGTGAAAGTGCACTTATTCCTAAACAAAATGTACACCAGAAAGCACTGAAAGCACTGAAAGACCTGGAGTTTCTAATAGAAACAGGGAGCTGGGGAAGTCTGGATACTTAATAGAGAGATTTGTATTTGTTCCTCTGTTTTCCCCCTTGAATGTGAATAATCTAACTTTTAAAAAGATATTGGAAGAGACCCCACAGGAGAGATAAGATCATTAAACAGATATATTGCATACACTTGCAACCATTTCCTATTCCCACTGAGGTGCTGCCACCATCCCTCGCTCAGGATGATGCTAATGCCTGACCCCTGAGCCTGTAAGGGCCACACTGTGTCAGGCTGCAGCCAAGTGCCATCCACTTGGCTGAGCACAGCACCCAGACCCCACAGCTGAGAACAGGGCAGGGTACAGGGACATAGAGCAGTTTTAGTAATGGGAACATGTGGGGGGAAAAGCCAGGAAGCACTAAACCCTGCATGCTAAAACAGACAGGCACATTATGTGAATTCTCACTAAATAAACAGGCTTATGTGCCAGCCAGATCTTACTCGAATGAATATGGTGGAAAACCCAGGGTAGAGGCAATGTGAATCTCTGAGATGACAGGCATCACTACAGGCATCAGGTAACTATTTTAAATTGTGCTCAGTCCCTTTTGCAATAGTTCTGGTGGTTTCAGTTTTAACCACCTCTTAAGAATCTTGTTAACCAGCATTTTCTTTCTTTCATAGCATGAGCTAATGCCAGTAGAAGACTGGATCAAGGGAGACAAATGCTCCAATCACTGATTTTTTCCAGAACTCTCTACATGTAAGTCCACTTAACTACCCACCTTCACTTCAATAGAACTTGCTCATAGTTATGCCTAAATCTGGCTTACCATTACAAATCAAAAAATAAATGAATAAAAGGCCAGTTTCTGTTCTAAGCCACTTCAAAATTATCGCTGGCTGCAGAAAGGGATAATTTAAAGTAAAACCCTTAGCTGTGGTTTTGTCTTCAGAATAACTTGGGAGTAATACACAGACTGGCTTTCTTACCTCAGCCTCCTGAGGTGCTTTCAATATCGAGCTCAGTCAGTATTTTCCCTGCAGGTAGCAGAACGCCAGCTGAATTCAGGTTGCCTACAACCATCAGCTCTGTTCAGAGCATAGAGTAATAAGCCTGTAGGAAAAATGTGTTTGTCCAGCTACACTCTTTCCTAAGGATAGGAGAGATGTGCAAACCAGTCAGAGTCCTAGGATCTTTTCATACATGCCATTTTTTCTCAAATACACAACTAAATCTGTTTTTCCCCAGGATTTTCTTCCAGGCTTAGTTCCCAGCAGTATTCCAGCATCAAAAACAACTGAAGTGAACCACATTGCCACCTTGACAGAGCAGAGGTGAGACTGTCCTTCCCCATTTTCCCTCTGCATACCATCACACAGCCACAGTGGGACACAGAAGGAGCACCACATGTTCACTTCCATGGCCTCTAAGTTGCTACAGCTGCCAATATGCATGGGCAGTATTCAGCAACAAGATTAAACACTTTTTTTTTTTTTTTTTTTTTGAGCCAGAGCTCAACCCAAAGTTCTGGAAGCAGCTTTAGTATTCCAGTGTTGCATAGTCAACATACAACCTTAAGTTAAGCTTTAGGGAACAAAACCCTATTAACTTGTAACTCCTATTGACTTTGGAGGGATGTACATCTGTGGAAGAGAGAACTCCTACTACAGACTGAAAGAAGCAGAATAACTCTTGCATTAAATCATCCTGTTATTTTAAGAAAAGGTTAATTTGTAAAACAAATTGAGCTTCATTAGGGACTAATTGACTGGAAAATTTTCTTTTAAAAAGTCTTCTAATTATACAGGTGAAAAAAAATCTCTTCAAAGCACTTTTATAATTAAAAATCATCCTTGATAAATTTCTTTTAACATTTATTCAAGAAAGAAATAGTACAGGAAGGTTTAGCCAGGAGATAAGCATGACAGTCCACACCAGTGCAATAAACACAACAGGATAAATATATCAGAAGGACATGTTTGTGGTTCATGGGAAAAATCTAAAAAGAAATCCATAAGCAAGTTTGAACCATCTAAGGAAAACATGAGATTTTCTGCTGGAGTGATTCAGCAGAGACTGAGTTCTCTTTTCACAACTGTAAAATGAACACCAAAGACAAGAAGCCTTATCTCACTAGGAAATATCCTCCCTCAAAAGGTGTGTTAGACTTCTGCTCTTCACCATGTTGCTTGAAAAACAATGGCAGGTGTTGTCCATAAGAACAGTTATTTTTGTCTTTTTCTTTATCCCTGCCATAGTAGTGTGAAGAAAATCTTTGGATAAACACAGAGAAAACTTTCTAGTGTAATTTTGGGGTAAGAAAATTGTGTTTTTAAGTAAAATGGCATATTGCTTTGCTTATTTTATTCCTTTAACTTTTGCATACATCACAAACATTTGGGGGAGAAACTTGCTTTCTTTGAACTTGCCTTGAAGCTACCTTAAGTCAAGGATGATTCCAAAATGGTTAGGGAAGAATGAGGTGTTCCCAACATCAGGGGGTAAAGATCTACAAACTGAGCACCAGGACATCCCAACATCCAGGTTCTGGGTTTCTGAGCCTGGTTCTCAGAGTATCAAAAAGTGCTCTTAAAGATGCTTAACGGAGAACTAGACAATAAAATGAATAGAAGCATCACAAAGAACAGGCTAAGACAAAGATCAGGACCAAGGGAATTGTCTCCATCTGTCACGCTGTATTAAAAGAAAGCTTTCTCATAGCAGAATACTGCAGGGAACACTTGAACATCAATGGCATTTGGGAGCATTAAAGACTTGATTTTTGGTCTTTATGCATGTAATATAATGAATGGTTTATCCAAAGGAACACTAATATGAGAGGACATTGGTTTACAGAACTAGAAGGGTACTCACAGAAAAAAACCTGGTGATTAGCAAAGATGGGCATAGTAAAGGACTATTAAATAAAAGGTAGAATTGTATGAACTCAGAAATGTCTCTGTGTGAAAGCTAAAAGTAGTACAGCTGGACTTAAAAGATATCTGGAATTCAATCAAGTAGCCTATAACAAGCAGAATGCTCCAGAAGGCTAGGAGGCATTTAAAATTATGCTAGTTGAACTGCTGGGAAAGCCTTTGTCCCTGAAAGAATGGCCTCAGGTTGGGATAATCAGGAATGGCATAAATTAGGCCATGATATGGAAACCTGGTAGTCTTGGAAGCTGACTAACCCAGAGGCAAAGCAACTCATCCAAGAGATTGCATGTTTTTGTCAGACTCTGTTCACAGAGTAACAAAGGATTTTATTAGTGAGGAATAAAAGAAGTTTATTTGAAGAGTAAAATAATAGCAGATGATCAGAGGTCTTATTTTAAATTTGAAAGAGAAATTCTGTTTGCAGCCTCTCATGCTCAGGGACTACATGAGCTTCTCCACCAGCTTAAAAAGGATATATTAAGAAAGAGTAGAATATCCCAGAGCTGTACTCTCAGAAGCTCCAGAACTTCAAGAAAAAGGATGGCGTAATTTCAATATATTATATCCCTTTTATATATTTCCAGCAGAGGCATGAAATAATGAACAAATTGATTCAGAGTCAGAAAAATAAAACACAGAACCAGCATTTTATCCCTCTGCAACTTAGTCTTCCTTTATTTACACCCCAAGAATTACATGCATCCTTTTTCTCAGGACACTGCATGGCAGCTGAGATTCAGCTAATTAAACACTGCAATTGCCATATATTGGAATTTGGGAATTGCTAATATAGTCACCTATCTTGACAAGATAGGTCATGGGCTACAGATATGGCCATCTGACCAAGTTTCAGAAATTTCTGTTTCATTTTCTATTACAGATATCTCTGAAAATTGGCTGATATTCAACTTCCTTTTTAAAAGCTAGTATTTTAAGCCCATGACTTTTTAATGGAACTGGTGAAAAGAATTTAGAAAAATTATTGTGATGTCAGTGAACACATTTCAGTACTGTAAAGGCAGAGTCCCCTTTCTCATTTTTTCTTTACAAATATAATTTCTAAGTGATTAAATAGAAACTCAGCTTGTTGAGCCAACAGTTCAACGGGAATGAAAGGAATGGGTTTGTCAAAAGCCCTTGTATGGAAAGTGCTCTGAATAGCATTTGTTCCCTTCTGATCCCCACTGCAACTTCATGCCTGGCATTTTACACCACACTTTAAACACAGAAAGAACTCAGGAAAACAATAATGAAACCTGTTGAACTTCTGTGTTAATCTCTAAGTTTTCACCTTCTTTGTCCACAGATTCTCTACGTGATGGACAGCTGCCAAATGGACATCTTTTTTTTGAACTTGCATTTAGCATCCTTCCCTTAAGTGAGCACAAGGTGGTTACACATTCTCAGGGATCAAGACAATGATAACTATTCCCAACTCAAAACAGGAAGATGTTATAAATCAACTGCACAAGACGTATTTTTAGTAAATAGAAAATGATGAAGCTAAATTTGCCTATATAAATAGTGATTATGTAGGATGCAAGTCCTTTTTTGATGCATACATGCAAGCTTCATTAATATTAATGAGCCACATATGCCTTGAGAAGACACAATCATTGCTCACTGAATGAAATGTTCTACCTAGTCCTCGAATATAAAGATACAAAGACAGTAATCACTTATTAGCTCATTGCATATAGACTGGGGGTGGAAATAAAGCACTCTGATGGAATGCCCGGATTGTAATCTCCCAAAACAATGTCCCTTGCAACCATTTCAAAGCAGTTAAAATCTTACTGGCATATTCCAAGTACCTACTGCTGTCAGGGCTTGCTGTCACTAAGAAACCAATGAAGTGATTTGCATTTGGAGTGTGATTGCAGAGCAGCAACATAATACACTGTGATTAGGAGACTGAGTGAACCACTCTGAAAAAGAAGGAGCCCAGGATTAAAACTTAATATGACTTGTATGTTGGTTTCATTTTTTTCTACTACAAACTCTATTGCTCCAAAAAGGCTGCAAGTCTACTAATACATGTCCAGTTCCAATAATACACAGCTAAGCTGATGGGAATCTAAACCCATGGGGAACTTGCTAAATTTACACTGATTTCCATTACTGATACTCTGGATCAAGATTCACAGTTACTGTGTGGTGAGGGCTTTGCCCTCAAATTCTCAGACACCAGAATATGGTTAATTTCTAAATCCCCTCTGCAAGGCCAGAATTATGCACATGTATAAATTAAATTGGTTTTTTCCTGCTTTTGCTATTTCCAGTGTCAGCCAGCAACAAAGGCTAGGAAATGCTAAGAGCATTCACTAGAATGGGTGCCCTTCTCTCTCAGCAGCACTTCCCAAAGATTAAGAAATGTTCCTTTACCAATATGGCAAGAGCAATAGTTTGGGATAATGCACTGTTTTTCAATCTCAGCTTTAAAGAAGATGCAGAGGTAATTTATAAACATTATGACTGCTCAATAAATAACCAAAATAGCCAAAAGTTACCTGTGTAACCAGTGCTTGTTTTTTTTGTAAAGAAGCCACGTGAGTCAGTAGATGCATATTCCCCACTGGGAACTTAGCAGGTGCTAATTCACATATCAGTGATGGCATGATACCCTCTAGGAGCAGTAATATGACATTTATTTCGGGAAGGTCAACAGAAAAAAATTTCCACCCCCCTGTTTTTCAACAACTTCTCTCAACTAAGTCAATTTGTTGTCTTCTGCTATCTGAGAGGCTGTTTTCAAAACAGCATAACAGAAATAAACAAAGAAAATATTGAAAAAGACAGAAGGGGGAAAAAAAAAGGTAGTGAATTGGACTTAATGAAAGACAGCAACAAGAAAGCTTTATATATGCTGGGGAACAAGGGGGAGTCAGCAGGTTCCAGTGATGACAACTGCAGAATTCCTTCTGACTGCACAGAAAAAAACCTTTTTGGTTTTTCATTTTGTTTGTTTTTGTTGTGGTGTAACCTCAGCTGACAACAAAGTACCCCAGCCAAAACCAGCACAGCTTTTTAAACAGAACTGAAAACCAGTTCTTCATTTTCAGCTTTGTTCATATATTGGAGCTTAGGCTTGGGGAGCTGATGACAGAATGTGGTGATATTTACCTTGTAATGCCTCTCATGGTGCTACTTTATAACAAGCTGATTCCGGGGAGACATGGGAGAGATTTAAATAGTATTATACTGTATTTGCTAAACCGTATTGTTAAATCTTAATTCTATAGGACTTACTAAATCACTCATTGCTGCAGTAAGTGCCATGAAAAATACAACCACATTCATTACATCTGGTTGTTCCAGTTTTTCAGATTTGGTTGGGTTTTGTTGGGTTTTTTGTAGCTAAACATCTGATGTTTTATCCACATGTAACACTGCAGGTGTTAGAAGTTTGGATTGGTCAGACTGGATCAACAGAACATCCCATGAGGCCAATTTCCTATTTGCTTCCATGACGTGGAAATTCTTGTGTTCTTCTCTATTTACTACGACATTCTTAGAATTTTCTGGTAGTCTGGAAGGAAGGGAACATGTAAGTACTTATTTAGTGACAAGCACAGCTCACTCAGTGTAACTCCAGGAGAAGGGAAGGTGACATAATTTTTTTGGAACTGTCAGAGTATTACTATGTATCAGCTTCTAACTAAAACAGAAAAGTATATTTCAGAAACACATGGGCTAAAGCTTTTTCCTTTATTCCTTGAATAGCAGTGGGTAGTTCTACATCTCAGACCAACTATCTAACATGACTCTTCAGAAAGTCCTACAAGTTGTAATATCAGTGTTCATGAAAAATGTAATTGCATCGGATTTCAAAAATGTAATTTCTTACTGCATAACTACAAGATGCTGAATCCCACAACTGAAGAAAAGAAATTCTTTTGTCACCAAAGAAAACCCCAGAATCAACAATTCAGTATATCAGTATTTTCTATCAGTGCACTGCAGTAAGCATTAAAAAAATAACAGTGCAAGTATGGCATTGGATGGAGATTTAATATGAAGGTCCTCACCATACACAAAGGGTATGAGTTTATGGTCCAAACTACAAGATGAATTAGGAAACTATTTTCCATAAATAAAGTGCTGGAATCAAAAGATCCATGCAACTTTAAAAAAACATTCATAAATAGCAAACAAGAAGAAATCGTCGGCAAAAAAAAAAAAAAA
>VZTN01012424.1:67337-153201 GCA_013400515.1 Erpornis zantholeuca
AATCCCCCATTGCCAAGCCACTGGGTAATGCTCTAGATGGATACTTTTTCTGCCCCTTAGAAAGATTGAAGATACTGTACAGATTGTTATGGGCTGTGGAGAGCTGAAAAATCTGGTATAAACTTTTAGAAATGAAACTGTAACTCAGAACAAAACCCAAAAACCCATTAAGGAATATATCTAGGTTTCAATTGTTTTATACATGCAGGGAAGAACCGTATGTACATATATAACTATCCTCAAATATATAAAAAGAAAAATAACAATAACGGTGGAAGAGGTTCTGATTAAAATTGACTTTTAAGTTAAAATTCAGTGTTCTTTGAGATGTAAAGGTGTATCAAATGGGCATCAAAATTTCAAAACTATTCTTTCAAATGTAAATTGCTTTAGAGGAGTGTTATTGTTATTCAACTTCCAGGAAAAAAGAAATGC
Organism: Erpornis zantholeuca; assembly: GCA_013400515.1. NCBI lineage: Eukaryota > Metazoa > Chordata > Aves > Passeriformes > Timaliidae > Erpornis > Erpornis zantholeuca. The sequence goes on from VZTN01012424.1 coordinate 67,773, forward strand.
AAAGTTCTGATAATTATTTATTTTAAGAAGGGGAAAGTATTTCACTCGAGTTTGCTTTATGACTTTCTCATACAAAAGTAAAACGACAGATAAATAAAATAACAACTTCGGATTTTAAAAAATAGTTTAGTTTTACAGTTCAACAGAGAATAAGCCCATTGCTCAGAAAGGCAAAGGACTGAAATAAGGGAACCAACATGTTAAAAACTGCTGGTGAATCGCCCCAAACTGGGCTGAGAGACACTTCAGAGACAGAGTCAGAGGAGCAGGTATTTGCTTTATTCGGCACCGGGTGTGTGGGGGATTGCTCCTCCTAACACACACCCACAGCACTCAATTCAGTCCAGTATTTTTGGTAAAATTCATGAATATTCATCACATTCCTTGGGATAGGAACGGTTATACAAATTACTTCTCAGAAGTCATTAATATCATTAGCATACAGGTCACACATGCCCTTTTGTCCTGGTGGTCGCAAAGGAAGGCTTCTCTTCTTCCTCGGGGTCTCTGGGATGAAGATTAGTAGTCTTCCTCACAATGCACTTTTCACCTTTCTTTCTGGAGCATGCACAGTCCTTTGTAGAGTGGTTCAGCAGTTTCTATGTTGGCTTGAAACAAATTCTTGTTCTTGTCTCGACAAGATTAAGGCAAATCCTGCTTCTTAGGTTTTGTGATTAACATTTGCTGTCTCCTAATAGTTAACTGTGCTTACATGAGTTAACTATTGACCAACCCCTACCACTGGTAACTCCAAATTAGTATGTAGTTTTCACTTATGTGCCCTTCCATCTATTCTATAAATCCCCATTAAAAGACTGCTAGCACCATCACTTTTAGTTTAGATGGAAGTTCCCTCCAGACTGAGATGGAAAAAGGGAGAGGCTTTTTGCTGTTTTGACACAAAATGTAGCTTCTCTAATCTAAGTCTGGAAGTTTCCAGCTCAGTTCTCAGAGTGTTTACAAATGGCATCTTAGTACTTCAGCAACTTGTCCTGACAGCACAATCTCCTGAAGGACTCATTTCTCCAACTCCTCCTCCCTTTCCAACAGTTTTATGGGAATTATCCTTCTAGAATTTAAAAGTACACTGACAGCCACACTGATTACTTCTATATCCCTTTATATGATTGATTCTTGCCTCCTTTTCATAATCTCTTAATACCAACCACAGTTTACCATTTTCCGTTCAGACAGGAAAAGTAAAGGAATAGTTCCCTGCTCTATTTTGTGCTCATGCTAGATTTGGGATTGCTCATCGTGGGATGCAGTGGGCTTGTGCATGGACAAGGTTCTCAGGGTATTGACCCTCGAAAAGTTGCAGTAGAGATCGACACCAGTATGAGCTACCTGATTCCCTGTTTGTGGAAACTACTGAACCCTAAACATGAAAGTAACAACCCACTCCTTCCCACTGGATTCGCATTGCAAAGGAAAGGATTCCTGTAAAAACAAATTGCTTCAAACCCTTCACACCCTCTTGTCACTCCTCTTTTCAACTCCTTTCAAAGCTCCCATGACTAAATACACAGAAACTGCCTCCCAATAACTACTGACTAGTTTTGAAGTAGAAGTGATTACCGATATTCTCACAAAAAGATGAAGAAATAGAACATTGAGGTTTCTTGATTAAGAAAGCCTTTGTTCTTTCAAATTGATAGACTTCTTGAAAACATATCAATTATGAGGAAATTTCACTGAAAGGAAGTATCAGACTGGAACATTCTGCCCTGAGATCAAGGATGGCCCAGTAGAATTTTTCAGGTCCCTTCCAGGCCTCTGCACTGCTTGTGGTCATTCTGAGCAGAAGAAAATATTTTCATTCTGGTTCATGTCTAATGTGATAGTAAATTAGTAATTAAATGCAGATAAAATTGCATCTCAACATTTACTTTTTTCTTTGTAAAACTATATCACATGATGATTCCTAACAAGCCCTTTAACAGTTTTTACTTGTTTCCCCTATATCAGCATTGTTGATACTGAAATTTGAATTAAGCAGTTCTGCATTTCCAACCGAGTAGGAGTTTTAGTTACTCATTACTCCTAATGATACAGAATAGAATTTGATTAATTCATCTATTTAATTAATTTACTTAAACACATTAGAAGCTTTGGTGGTTCTTGAGGAAACTTTACTGGCAAAAAACTGTATGCAAAAAAGAATGATAGCAGAATGTTATTGATTCCTGTGGGTGTTGGATTAATGTGGAGTTTTTGTCTGGAATACTTGAGCAAGGAAACTGTATCAGACTTTCCGAGAATTATGCTAAAAATGTCTGAAAAAGAAAAGATAATGGTAAGGAAGCAGCACTGGCCTTGGGTGCAGTAACACTACAGTTGTCTGAAACACTTACTATCAAAACTAAAAATATTTAAACCACATAAAATAAAAATTTTACCATTTCTTCGTGAAGTATCTATATGGATGCTACTTGATGATATTCCTTGGCTATGCCAGCTACTAAATTCAGTCTTGTATTTCAACGTTGGACTGAATATTTTGTTAGTGTTTGCACAGACATCTGTAAAATATACCAATTAGGCAAATTAAGTATGGATTATGAAATAAGAAATTACTCTGAATTAAGCCACCTCCCATCAAATATTTGAAGACTAACAAAATGGATCATTTTGACAGATGTGAGGCTTCTTCAAACCATTTGTACAATATCTTCTAGCAATTGAGAATATTTCTAAATTTAGGTTTGAGACAGTCTTTTTCATTTACTCCTTTCTCCTTCAGACTGTCACTTTTGATGAGGAAGTATTTTCCTGCAGAAAAATATTCTCCAGAATATCCTAGCCTACCTCTGCTTACCAATCTCGTGAGCAGGTGCAGAAATCCAAATCTGAGCCTGCTTCACTCAGAATTTTAACGAAGTTCCAAGCAGGCAGAGCATTCCCACTGATCTGAAATTCAGCTCCATTGCAGGAGCCCTATTAGGGTGAAATGCTCTGCAAGGCTCTATAGAAATCCTGACTCACAGACACCCCATTAGTGAAACTCTTCCAGTTGCATTTGCCCTGTCTGAAATTCAGCCTCTGCCTCTAGAGACAGTTGGCTTCCTTTAAATGCACAGCCTCCAATTGTGTTTAGCAGGTGACAACTGTTTTAATTCTAAATATGACCTGAACTGTTCTCTCTACAGAACCTTCTGTAGCTGCCAACAGTATTTAGGAAGCACTGTACTAACCAATCATTTTCAAAAGGTTTAAGATGAAGCAGTCCCATGCCCATGCAGTTCTGACCAGAGACATGTCTCCAGCCTTTTGATCTCACAGTTTTGTTCTGCAAGATGCAGGAGTGTCTGGCTCTGATCCAGCAACATCCATGAACCCCAGCTCAACTTCTGATAGAAGAGTAACTCTGTGAAAGCTGAAGATATTTATATGTTCTAGTTAGGCAGAATACAAGCTTTTAAAGGATTCAAAGGCTCTTAATTGAATAGCTGTACTGCCTCACATAATACCCTTGAAAAGGGAGTATTCATTTTCAAGAGGATTCTCCAAAGAACCTGAAGTTTACAGAAGTCGGGTGCCTGTTCTCATGAATTTTATTTGTGTGCTGTGGATAATGTCTATTAATATTATACTCTGTTTAATAGAAATATAAAAGCTCCTTGTACAAATCAAGGATCACAGAATCAGGTCCTTCCTTTTGTTGTGTTGTATTGGCAGATGAACAAGAGAGAAAGAAATAAGTTGTTTCTTAAAGCAGTGGGGAATGTGATAGCCTTTCTTTTTAACCTCAGATTTATTCACTTTGATGTTGAGGGTACATAAGATTAAGAAATGCTCAATTTCTTGACTGTTAAACTCTGCCTATTTGTAGCTGATGATTCATGGCTTATTGTTTCTCTAATAGTTCACAGTTAATTGGTATGGTGAAGAATTAAAGATTAACTGTCGAAATGTAAAAGTGTCAGGACTTTTATTTAAGGGAAAGAACAGAAAATATCTGCAGATGAAGAACCACTATCTAAATAACTTCACACAATATCTACACAGCTACCAAATCAACCTTTATCCCATTGCACAAGAGAGAATGCTTTTAAATAAGGCAGTTTCAATTTTATAGCATCCCATAACTTGCAATCAGCAACTCTTTAATAAAACTGAAATAAGCACCTCACAGTGAATGGGTATTTCTTATATTTTTTTTTGCACAACCAAAAATAGGATTCACATTAAACTGAAAATTGGGTCATGCTTCAGCACACAGTAATTTGACCTAAAGATAACATTCCTATCCCACAGTTACAAGATGTGCCTTTCAGACAATGAAAACGTTTAAGAACTAAAATTTTAGGTAGTTTGTATAATGTAAAAATGTCTGTCACGCTCCTGGAATCCAAACTATAATGAAACCTTTCATTCTTGTCTGTATATAGCAGTGTAGTATTGTATCATGGCATAATATTGGCACAAGAGAAGAACAACAGGAAAAATGACATGTCTGATTTCATCCAATAGTTTATTTCGTACTAATAATCTGCAGCAAAACCGAACTTACAATTTGTAGGAGGTAAGACAAGTGTTTATTGGTGCCTGGGTGCACTATGAGAAAAGCCCTCAATTCTTTGATCATGGCAAACTTTGTAGCACCCTGAAGGCATGTTTCACTCAGCTCAGGTAGATCAGGCAGGATTCAGACCAAGAAACAAAGCACAGGTCATTTGCCAGGTACCAATTATACTGAGTTGCAAGCCAGTCACTGACATATTTAGAGATGAAAAAACTTCAGGCCAGACAAAAAGAAGAAAAAACAAAAGAAAAAAAAAATTAAGAACAATTGTGCAACAAGAAACAAGAAGGCAAAGACCCTGAATATTACAGATAACAACAATGCTAATATTGTTTGGCTATCATTTACTGTTACCTTCAGATTGCAATTTTCAGCATTTAAATCAAATACCTTGCAATGATATCTTCCCATTGCAAAGTTTAATAAAGCACCCACCCCGCTGCCCATAAATATCCACACAGAACTGTATCTCATGAAAATGATAACTCAGACAGCACAGCCTCCCTCTGCTGCCTAGTAATGAGTGACTTGGACACCACCTGACAGTTCAGATTAATATTTCAAACATATCATGCAAGAGATTCTCAGATCAATCCCCACCTCCAAGAAACCAGTGAAGTGAGACAGAAAGCCATTTTGAACTGGTGCACCAGAGCAGAACACAAACAGCAGTTTTCCTTGTTTTTTGGGGGCAGGAAGGGTGTGTTGTTTTCTTTTAGCCTGTGCCAGGGTAGAGTGATTAAAGGTAAGACACTGATTTGTGCATTTGACACACTAGAACACCTCCAGGAATTTGGACAAATATGCACAGTGAACTCCTGTTACATTCCTTGTATACAGAGCATACAATGCCTATAAAATAATTTTCAAAAGGCTTCATGAAAAGTCTCTCAAACAGCAGCATCCCAGACTTCTGAATCCGTGATCCTCTTCCTTCCATACACAAAATGGGCACATACTGAAAAACAGCAAAGAGACTAAAATACCCTCCTTATTAGGTTTGAGGTCCATGAGATAAGCAAGTGAATTGTCTTTGCAACACCTGAGAACAGGAATTTATTTAAAGATATGGAAAATGGGTAAATCCTTATTTAAATAATTTGAATCAGTCAATAAGAAGTCTGCCAACAGAGAGAGAATTAAAACTAGCAGAATATTTTCCAGATGTGATGGAATACACTTTGACCAACATTTACCTTGGACCAATGCCTCTTTAGAGGTGCGTAATCAGAGCAAAACTATGTTCAGTAAGGCTCAAAATCAAGCTTTCATCCATGATGATAGAAAAAAATGGCTCAGCCACACATATTTACCCAACTCCATATCAAAATTCATGTGCTGATTTAGCCGAATACGCCATCTTTTAAGCAAAGAATCAAATTAAAACCAATCTGTAGACCAAAACATGATGGACAATCAGATCCTGAACCCTGGGGCTCACCACACCATTTTCAGACACTTTAAGTACTGGTGTCCATCCCACTGACTGTGCCCAGGGTAACTGCTCCCCCTGATCTTCTCCCCACCTCTGCTCACAGCACATCCCTGGGAGCTGTGCCACTGGAATTGAGCACAGCACAGCAAACTCATCCTGCTGACCATGCAGCAAACGTGGAGCCCACAGAAGCCCATCCTCTGTGCAGGTCATGTGAGCACACACTTCCCAACCAGCCCTGGCTGCTCCTGAGCTGGGATCTCACCAGGGTATTACACATCAGTATGCTTGGAGCTCCACTAGGCATCTCTCCACTTCACTCCATGGCACTAAGTAGATAGATGTCAAGGAATTTCCTATTCCCTATTAAAATTCATTTCAAAATATATATCACCTTATATTTCAAAATTAAAATTAGACATGGTCATTTATATTGAATAAATTAGGAACAGGGCACTGTGCTGGCATTTAAACAAACATTTATAATCAATGAATAGGGCAAGAAAGGGGGAAAAAACCCAAATCAAACCAAAATCATGAGGATGGAATTGAAAAAAAAATAGAAATAAAAGGAGAGAGCTGAGACTAATTATCTGTATTTAAACATGTGAAGATCTTACTGAGTCTACAAGGTTGAGATCTTGTTCCCTAATCAAGTGCATCAAAGGCATTCCCCAAGGCTCACAGCAAAACTGCAGAACATCCATACAAATCATTTTTATTCAAGAAAGGCCCTGAAGTGGAGTGAGATTTCCTCCCCTCTCTGTCACACTACTGCACAGCACTGTGTTCCCGGAGGTGTACACTCCTGTATCACAAGGCTTTGCAGATTCACACTGACATTCCAAATGAGCTCTTTACTTTTGCTCTACTTCATTAATTATTAAGAGAGCCAGACTCTGCCCTCTTACTCTGCCCATAACCTCTTGAACGTCACTACTCCAGAGTGTAAATTAAGTCAGGTTTTGGCCATCATTTGGCAAGCACTATATAATTTAATGTTCTTCAACATTCAGAATGATTGAAGGACTTAATTTACTAATAATTAACTGCATGAAAGGGTGGTATTGAGTTTAGTTCTATTTTAAGGGGCTAATATGTAATGCATAAGTAGTTGTATATAAGCTGTACATTTTCAAACCTTTGTTCTGACTGTAAAATGTCAATTAGACTCATTCTGGGTTTTTGTTGCCTCAAAAACCATGCTGTGAATTTGTAGCTGCCATAAATGCTTGATGTAGGACCTAACTGGGCAATGCTGTGGGAGTTCTGGTTTTAAAACTTATAAAAGCAACATTTTTTCCTCTCATGTCAAGAAAGAGTATAGCCGTCAGTGTTACAATTCTAACAGATGTATCATAACTTGCAGAAAATCATAAGTTGTTGTAACCTTCTACTTTTTTCTTCAAAAAAGGAAACATGCATAACATGATTCCCAGTGGGGGAAAAAATGTCACTGTGAGTAGCAGTTATGGCTTATTAGAAATTTGACTCAAAATCTTCAACCTCTACACTTGTGTAATTTTTGCCAAGAGAGAGTCAAAGGAACAGATAAATAAGATTACCCATATTTTCTTTCAGTTATCATCATGCTATGGAATAATCACTTAATAAACATAGATTGCACTTCTAACACAATAATCAGCTGGCAGTTAGTGCTTGATTTTTTCCTTTTAGTTTCTAACTTAATAAGCACAATTTTGCTGTGCCCAATTCTAGAACAATTAATAGTATTCAGCTGCATCTAGCAACTTACAGATCTGGCACTTAACACAGCAATGTGCCCACAATTCCACAGAGAGCTCAAAACTTGCAGAGAATTGTCAAAAAATTACACCCAAAAACTAGTTATCTGAAACATAGGCTCTCCAGGCCTGGACTCAGTTTCAGTAAATTCCTTATTTGCTTATTTTTATTTCTTCATGTAAAAGCTACTTTTACTTCTCAGGAATGTGAAACAAGCCTCAGAGTTCTTCCTTAAACCAGAGAACACAAAACCTGCCGTGACTAGAAATCTTGGCATGATATTATGCTTTTCTACTAGCAGCACTGGAGAAGAAAGCAGGCATGTTTAAGCTGGTCTAACATCCACGTGTGAGAAGTCTGAGTTATGGCACAAAATAAAGCACAGCTAAAACATTTGCTTGATCTGGATTATTCTTCACACAGAATAAAGTAGCACAAATTGTGGACTGGAGTTAACTTTTGTCCTAACAGCTCGTAGGGGGCTGTGTTTGGGGCCTCTTGGTGACACCGTGCTGGTGACACGGGGGTTCAGCTTTTGCTGAGCAGGGCAGTAACACAGTCAGGGAGTGAGCACGAGCAGCTGGGAGGGGACAGCAGGGACAGCTGTCCCAAACTGACCCCAGGGACAGCTCAGCCTTTATATCTCTCTGTGTCCAGCAACAAAAGCTGTGCAAATAAGAGAGGAGCAGGGTCCATGTCATGGCATTTGTCTTCCAAGTAAATACTGGAATAGATTTGCTGTCAGAGTGCAGTCAAAGGGAGGCTGTGAGGCCCTGGAGAGATGGAGTTAGGAAGATGTTAGACTCGGCTAAGGAATCCTTCTGCCCATGAAGGATGAAGGGAACCCACCTGCATTGCCCAAAAAGGGTGAGAATCTGATCTCCCAGAGTGAGACAGTGTCCCAGTCAGTGACACTGAGATCCTCATGACCAAGTGAAATCCCTCTGAGTTTCACTCCCAGTGAGGTCAGAGAGTGGGGCTGGGGAAATGGGCAAGACAGACAAAAGCTAAAAGATATTTCAAATGTCATTAGTTCCTTGTCTAAAATTCTCCTGGGTTTTTCTTGACCCAGGTTTGTTAGAGTAGGGGTTATTTTAAATTTCAGCTCTTCTCACCATTGCTGATAGAGTGCTTTTTAGAAATCTGAGGTTAATATAGTTATGCCTTAGGGAGCTTTAAGAGAGGAAGATCCACATCTTTTCAAGCAAGAGGCAAATCAGTTCTTAATTCACCAGTATTTTGAAGACACTCAAATTAATTAGATTATTAATTTCCATTTCTCTGTCTCTAAGCATCTAGCTAACAACCAGACTGAATCTCCCTATTGATTTACATATGTCATGCAGAGAGGCACAATACAGACTTCTGCTTTGTTTGACTGCTTCAACAACATGAACATGGATCAGCAGGAAATGCACTCCTTGATCCAAGGTAATTTGACCTGCTTGTACCTCATTGAAGCCTGCTCCATGTCCCAGGTTACAATGTAAGATATAACCACTAGTATGTGTTCTATTACCATCTTCACAGGCTGTTAAAGCAGGTGGGGCAGTGTTTGTTATCTCACCATGGCTCCTCCTTGGTAACTCCCTCCGGGGGCTATCTCTGTTAATGGGCAATCAAGGACCCACCCATGACTCACAGAATTACATCAGCCCAGGGTGAGATGCCCTGCCCAGGGGAGAGGAGCCAAGCATTCCCACCTGGATATAATCCAGAGTTTGGAACAGCACAACCAGCCTTTACCTACTGGATTCCCAGAGGACAAGAGCTACCACTGGACCTTCAGGTGAAGAGCAGACCCTTCTACAGGATCACTGCTTCAACAGGACCACTTCATCTGGACTGCTACCACCATCCTGAATAACAGGGTATATCCTGTCTCTGTCAGTGTTCTTTTACTATTACACTTATTTTAATTTTCCTATTAAATTATAATTCTGACTTGTGATCTCCCATTGGTTTGTTTTCAAACTAGTACACTCCACCAGTGGCATTTCAATACCATAGAGTTGCTCCCTGTGAAACAAATGGGCAGATCAGTCTTGCAGCCCTGAGCCCTACAAAATCAATCCTTGAAGCAATTTGATGGTGAAAGCAAATGCCCAAGATTTCACATATATAAAAGCATAGATAGATAGATATAAATATATATACACATGTCCACCTTGTCAGTCTCTTCCAACTCAGGATATTCTGTGGTTCTATATACTATTATATATATATGTATGTATTTTGTATATATGTGTGCATGTATATGTATATAGAACATGTGCTATATATTCTATATAATAGTTATGATTGTATCTTTGCTTTTTTTATAATTCACATGGGGTTTTTTGGGCATTATCTAAGAAGTCATTGCTCCTCTTTGCAAACCCCAAGTGAATTATACAGACACACTGTCTCCCTCATACTCTTGATGGACATGTCCAAGAGAATTCCTAGATATCCATATATCAGGCAAGTGGCTGTGCTCCTAATTAAGGAAAGAGATATCTCCCTGGGGAAGTAAGATCATTTAGATCAGTCAGTCTCACACAACAATAACCAAAAGAGCTGGGGATTTTTTTGATGGGGGTGATATTTTATTCTTCCTTTTAATTTCTAAGTTTTGGAGCTCATTGAGGAAGAAGCTATAGCTGAAGCTTTGCATATAAATTTTGGGAAAGAGTAAGTTTGGGAACAGAAGTACCATAGCTGCAATGAATTCTGCCCTGCCTTGCTTTCTACTCGTTTACGTGATCCAGTAAAAAACCAGTGTATGGTATTTGCTTCATCTGTAGTATATGACAACCTAGAAGGGAGCTGGCAAGGGAGCTGTACCCTAATTGTGGGGTTTCCTGATTGCTGACACAAATCCTCAGTGTTTTGCTGAAAGGCTTAGCCAGCACACATTAAACTGAAGATACCAGGATTCTCAGTTCTACAGAGATAAAAGAGACCTAGGCCAATGCAGTTGTCGAGACTTGCAAGCAGTGTAATTCCATTGATTTTAGTGCTGTCTTAGTGGGGGTATCTGTACCCACCAGCTATCTGTACCTACTGAGAACACAGAAGAGGAATACTCAGACCACTAGGATTTGAAACCAGCTGATTACAATATGTTTGTGATTACTTTAATTTGTTTTATTAAAGGATAAGATATTCACCAATATTCGAATTATTTTTTCCAGCTCAGGCTTGATCTTGGTGGGCAAGCAGGGAGGAAGGTAAAATATGGAAGAGCAGATATCTCCCCTCTCCCTTTCAAATCTGTTACAATTTATCAGGTACAATTTCCCTGGGGTCATTTTATGTCAGAAAATAAAGTGATACTGTTATTTCTAAATATATAGGGTAAAAATCATAATTAGGATATGATATACTGTCCAAGTTAGGCATTTTCAAATTTACTTCAGCACTTCAAGATTGATTTCGCCATAAACATGTAAGTCTGATTGTCTGTGTTTGTGCACTAGGCAGAGTTAAAAACCTCACAACCTTAATATCAGGAGTAATTAAAAATATCTTCCCTCCTCTCCATCTCTACTGCCTAATCCTACATTACAACTTCTGCAAGAATAGATGTCCCTGAAGGTCCTATAATCCTAGAACGGTTTGGATTGAAAGGGATCTTAAAGCTCATCCAGTCCCACCCCTGCCATGGGCAGGGACACCTTCCACTATCCCAGGTTGCTCCAAGCTGTGTCCAACCTGGCCTTGGACAGTTCCAGGGATGGGTCAGCCACAGCTTCTCTGGGCAACCTGTGCCAGGGCCTCACCACCATCACAGGAAAGAATTTCTTCCTCATATCTAAGCCAAACCTCCTCAGTTTCAGGTTAAAGCCATTCACCCTTTTCCTGTCACTACACATCCTTGTAAAAAGTCCCTTTCCAGCTCTCTTGAAGCCTCTTTAGGCACTGGAAGAGGCTCTAAGGTCTCTCCAGAGCCTTCTCTTCTCCAGACTGAACAATGTCAGTCTGTATCCAGAGCAGAGGGGCTCCAGCCCTCTGAGCATCTTCATGGCCTCCTCTGGACTCCAGCAAGTCCATGTGCATCTTTAATATGTTTATTAAATTAAAACCATAGAGCCAACTCTGATAAATGCTGAAGTGTCCATTATTTCATGTCAAAAGAGGAGAATCAAGTGACTAACTCTAGTGTCTCTGCATAACCAAAGAATACCAAAGTTTTTTATCTTAAAAATGGATATTCTGATTCACAGAATAGTTAGAATTAAACTCAAAAAATTATTATTGAATTAACATTTCAATTGAACCTAGAATTTTCCCAAGCAGTACAAAAAAACAAAACCCCCAAAACAAAAATTTAATTTAAATGTTGGTTTAATTACAGAGACAAACAGTAAAACTGTGTTGAACTGGACTGTGAAACCAATGAAAATGCAAGTCATTAAATAGCACATTGGAAGAAAAAAAGAAAGTCTCAGGAGAGAAAGATAAAGCTGTTAAGGCTGATTTTAAGAGTCTTTCATTTGTGACAAGCTGTTATTAGTCTCTTAGGCTAAACAATTTCAAAAGCATGATTTTTAAATAGATAATGACACTTGCTGTGTCCATGTAGGAAATATTCCCCAAATTTGCTAATGCTCTGTGACGTAGGCATGAATAAATACATCATATTGTACAGGCTGAGACAGTGTCTGTCTGTCTGTCTGTCCTCCTACCACAGAATTCACGTGTTGCTTATTCAATATAAAGCGTGCTTCGATGATTTGGCACATCTTTATTCAGAAAGATGGGCTGATTGCTGACAACTTTGATGCAATAAAGACTGCTGCAGCATTGCTGGAAGAAAGTCATTTGATAAATGTATATTTTCCATTTTGCTTTAAAGGAATCTATTATAAGTGCAGCTGCTTTCTGAATGAAATTAATGCCGAAGTGAAGCTCCGTATTACAAAGTAAAATGGAACTCGCTCTCTAATATTAGACTGAAAGGCATTGTAATGCAGCAGGAGGATTGAACTTTGACTCCTTCAAGAACATTGAGTCATATAATAAAAAGGAGAAAAAAGGCTTTAAAAATGCTAACATCCTCTTTTCAAAGCTTAGTAAAGCTGCTGTCCAGAAAACAGAATAGCAAATACAGGTTGTGTGCATCTCCTAAGATGTACCCTGAGGAATACTGCAAGGAATCTGCATAACAAAATTCTCAAAATTGTTTTGAAGTTTTTGAAAGATACTGAAACATGCAATTGGGAGGAGAATCTCTCATCCTTTTTCCCATCAGTGGTGATATACATTGCTTATTTAAATGGGTTTTAACCAAGCTATATACTGTTGGATTATAGCTAAGCTTTACCAATCCTTTATGATTACAACTTCACATCTGAGAAATTCTCCCTTCCTTTTCAAGACTGGAAAAATGTTCCTGTTCAACACTGGCTATGAATGAGGCAGATTTACCTTTTATTAAAGGTGGTGGATTTTTTCCTTTTCTAGGGGAAGACAAGAAGGCAGGAAGGCAGGCAGGAAGGCCTATCTCCTTCTTTTATATATGGCTTTAATACTTTCAGATGATGTGTGTAGACTTGACTTTCCCATTTCTGCTAAAGAAACAAATTCTAAAAGTCAAACTGCTACCTGGATTTGGATTCAGATTTCAGACCCTTGACACAGGCAGAGATGAGAGGTGTTGTGTCAATGGTGAACTATGAACAAATGCCTGGGGTTTGCCAGTTCTGCTTGCAAGCTCCTCTTCCTGATCTCATTTTTTCTTTAGAGATTTTAAGGCAAGACTAAAATATACTCAAGACTAAAATATACTCTGAGTGTTATATTCCAACAGTTTTTTTCTACTTTCTGTTCTCTCATTATTTCCTTCTTCAGAGTTCAGAAATAGAAGCGGCACAAATTATTTGGTCTCTTCTACAAAAAAACCTATTATCAATGTTTTTAACTTTTGAGCAATCTAGACATGATTTTGTTTCTGTACATTCTTGCATTTTGTGTCCATAAAATATTTTGCAAGCAGAGAGAAGACTTTCTAAAAGTATACTGAATATTCTGTCGCCATTTTGCAAGAGAAAATTTGTTTTATATAGCATCAAACAGTCCCTCCTCCTTAGCAGACGTGATTGAAAGATCACAAGCCCCAGTGCAGACACCTCTTTTCTAATGATATCTTTTGTTTCCCTTCTTTCTTTGTGTTTGGCTTGCAATGGTCTGTGCTTTCCTGCTGGATAGCTGGCTAACCCATCTCTAATATTTAAATGCTTTAGGTTTGCTCTCATCATGACCCTAATACAGTGCATTTACACTACACTCAAAGGAGATGAATAGCAAGCCTACCAGATAAATGGCCACAGACTCACAGCCTTCAAGAGACTTATTCACTGGTGTAACAGTATTAGCCCACAAGGGCACTTTGAAAAGCTTTTCATGCCTTTCTATTCTCTTGCTTCCAATCGCTGTTATTACTGGGTGATGTTGCTTTCAGACATTTTGGGCTTTTGGTCACTGCCAGCTTGGGAAAGATTCATATTTATGACCTTGAACTGAAAAGCTTCCCGTTGCTCCTCAGCCACTTGCGCCGTTCCTTCCATCTTGCCACTCTCCTTCCATTCAAACTCATTTCCTTTCCTCTACAGCTTAATCACTCTGTGATCCTGCATTTTGGTCCTCGTGGCAAGGGAGCCACCAGGACTGCAGAAAACATAAAGCTACTGTTGAATACTGGGTTATTCATGGCACCATATTCCGTGCTGTACAAACCAAGGCAGACATCCCTCTGTCCCACAGACAGCTCCCAGCCCTGGGCTCTGTGGAGCAGGGACTCACACGCCTGCCTGATGCTCCTCCCGACCTTAGTCCAGTCATACTCACATGCCTGTTTGAGCACTTTGTTATTGCACCCTGCTTTACTCCTTCCCTACTATATGTACACATCAGGCTCACAGTGACACTGCTCTCAGTGGCAGGGGGGAAATAAAAAGGTGCCTTAGTGAAATTAATACTGAGTCTGTACTATTACACAAGGCTAATTTATATCAGAAGCAGGCATACACATTTCTGTCACCTTGGTCAGGGATCATCATACATCCAGATTTATGATTTTATTTGGCTTTGTTTTGGCTTTTAAAGAAAAGATTAAATGTGCATTGATAGTAAATTGCTGCTGCAACAACGAGAAGACCTGGCAAGTAAAGACATTGGGCTTGACAGTGTACCTGGTTAAAGACTATTCAGCATGAAAACAACGACAAGAGACAGAAAAAGCAATAAATCACAGTCAGAAACACAAACTGTAACAAAGAGGAGACAGTGAAGACAATACCAAAGACGAACTCTCCAGTTCCTGAATGATGGGCCATTGAAGGAACCACTCCAAGTCCTGAAGAACTGATAAGAAGGGTGAATTACTGTGTCATAGCAATGACTGATATTAGTGCAGGGGTGGCTCTGGGACCCTGCATGGTTTCTGGGGTGTTTTAAGCAGGTCTTGGGAATATGAGAAGGAATCAAGTGGACTGGGTAGAAATAAACACAGGAAGTTGAGATGGGGATTAATATAAAAAGAAAAGGAAAAAAAAATGCTGATTGCAAACAAAGCTGCTGCTCAGAGAGTTCTTGAGCAAGCCCTGTCCCTAATAACTGCAGTCTTATGAAACTCCATCCACCTGTTTGCTGTGTGACTTTGCTCTCCAGTGTGCTTATGTGTGATTCGCAAGCAAACTTGAGGTTTGACTCAGCAGTAAGTCCTGGAAAGATGTGAGACTGGAGACAGGATAAACAGGGCTTAAGTTCTGGGTTTGGATTCTGCCAGGACTTTAGGTCCAGAGCAGAGCTTAAGGAGCATGAGAAGTGAGAACTTCAATCAAGCTGCTATAGCTGGCAAGCTGGAATAAACCAGAACCTGGAAAAAAAAACAACCCAGGCTGGAGATAGGGAGGCCAATAATCAGGGCAACAGTTCTGTGTGGATTTATACCCCGGGTTTGAGGGCTTTGCAAATATAAGAGTGGCTGTCAATCAAGATGGAGAGAGTTTATAAATATATATTTGTATGCATATGTGTATATGCCCTCACTACATAGTCAACTTCCTAATGAATGGGAGATGAGGAGCAGGACTGGGCTGTGTCTTTCATGTTCCTCTAAGTGCTGTAGGTGGCAATAGAAGCAATGAATACTCTGTGTTGATCTGTGTATCCAAGCATGTGAATGAGCTGTGTGTTCATGTGTGCATGTTCATGCACATGCCTTTTTGGGAACACATGGATTGCCTTGCTATTGGTATGACCTGCAAATGGCAAGAGCAGGAAACAGACTGGGAAAGAGAAATCCAGCTTCCCCCAAGAGCCTCAGCCTATTTTGGACCTTTGTTACAGCAATGCACACAGCCCATCACTCCATGGTTTCCTGTGAAAAAGCTTTCTTGTAGCCAGCCCCAGAATTTTTTCTCATATTCACTTTTTATCAAACTACACAACTATAAAATTTTAAGTTTTATCTTTTTTTGTTTGTTGATTAGTTCTACATCTTCTATGTTCAGCAGCTCTTAACACGATGAGGGGGAAATAGAACAATAACATTACAAAATTAATCCCTTCCAAAGTTAGAGATCAAAACACATTCAATTGATAAGGCTATGAACATGGAAGTGGAATTACCAACCTTTGGACTCTGTGCCAGGTGTAACACAATAAAAAATCATAGCAATTATTACCAATAATTTTTAAAAGACATTATAATATAAGAGCAAAATGAGAGTGATTAAGATCTCAGACCCAGCTCTTCCAGTTCCACATCTATCTTCAGACTAGAGTTATACTGCAATGAGGAAGGGCTACTTTTTATAGCTTGCAAAATGTATTAGAGATTAATTCCCAAACATCATTATTCTATTCTGTGCAAGACACAAATGTAAGGAAAAAAAGTGAAGAGCAGCAGCAGTGATGAAAATGAGAATGCCCTGCAAGAGCTGATAGGATTTCAGCTGGACAGCTTCTGTTGTTTCCTTCCAGCCTTTTTGGGGGTGAAAATCAATACCTGTCTTCATCAGTTCTGGTGTTTTGCCTTACACACAATGGCATCTTTTGGGAATACATATAAATAGCTATTAGATTCAAATATAAATCCTTAGCTGAATATATTTAGAAATGCCTTTTTTCTCCCGTGCTTAGAAGGAAGGAGACACTTGAAAAAGATTCAAAGTATCTTGAAGTGATAAAAAAATGACAACACAGCAGCTGTACTGTCTTTCTGGCATAAGGAAAACAGCATCTGTAAGGAGAAAAGCTGTGTGCACACATGCTCACACACAGTTTCAGGGCTCAGTGAAGTAGTTGGTTTGGCAACTTTGTAAGTTCAGTAAAAACATATGTAATAAGAGTGAAAGTATCTTTGTGATTCCCCTCTGTGACAGGCTCTTCTCTAAAACTGCAGAGATGATACAAGCCACTAAAACTAATCCTTTTTGGCTTTTCTGTTTATGAAACTGGCAAGTCTGAGGAAGGTATATCAGTGGGGGCCCTGAAAGGTGCAGATGTGGCTGAGGGAGCCAGTGAGACACAGAGCCAGTGAGACACAGAGCCACCCCACGCCCTGGAAGCAGTTTATGACTCTCCTCATCTGGCCTGACTCTGCAGGTGAGGGGCTGCTGCTTTCACTCCTGATCCTTTAAGTCAGATTACACGGCTACATGACTCTATTTTTATTTTCTTTTAAGATATAGAAGTCTTAGAAATTGAGTGCAAAGTTTCTTGCTCCTTTGTTTGCTTTTAAGAAAAATCATGTCTACAAGATTTATAAGTGTAATACTACTTTTGCTGGAAGTTCTGATAAAGGTACTTGAAAGAAAAAAGCAATCTTTCATTACCAAAAAGCTTTGCCTTTCTCAATACAGTCAAACTAATACAATTAAATTCCTTGCCCCAATGTCAATAATACAAAGCAAATATGGAATTGTGTATTCAGAATTTAACTAAAATACATAAATAAATAAGATCACAAAACAACTGTTTAGCATCCTTTCTCAGAACTGATCTTTGGAGGTATTATTGACTGTATGAAATTTTTCTCCACCTGCTTAGTAGTATGTACTTTCCCCTTCCATTTATGTATCAAGGAAATTTATTATTAATCCAATCAGTTGGATGATCCTCTCCTTCACCCTTGAGAAAAACATTATGAAGAAGAGTGGCTAAGCCAGGAGTCCCCATACATGGGGAGACTTTGGGTTTTTTTAATGTTCTTTCCTTTGGTAAGGATTACTGTTCTATTTATTTATTTACTTAACATAAATTCACAAATTAATTTAGTCACCGTGTTATCAGCACTATGTATTAATGACTTCAGTTTCAGTTTCTAGAATAGCTCCAGAGACCAAATCTAAACGACTGGATTAGTCAGAGCACAAATCTGCACACATACGGATTTTTAATAGCTTTTATACCTAGCTGGCCCCTGGCTCCTGAAGAGACTGTGATAGTTTTGGCATCTCTGTGCTGTGACACAGGCACTGCTGAGCCACAGCTGCCTGCGGGGCTCCGTGCAGGCACAACGGCCTCGGGTCATGCAAGAACGCCGAGAAATGAGAAGACAATCACGAATGCCTACATTTCCCCTCAGCTCTGTTACTGCTCTTTGCTTTATGTTGCCTCCCCTGTGACTGTAAGCAGTCCACGTTAGGAACTGCCCAGAGGAGAGACCCCGAGGATGCTTTTGGGTTTGGGTTGGTGACAATGACAAGCCGAGCAGCTTTCACTGGAGACTCTCACCATCACCCAGAGCTGTACGAATACATTTACAGCTGGAAATGGGTGTTGTAGTGCAACACTCCCCACTCTGCTCTTTCTCCTATCTGCTGAAGTTAGGGGACAACAAACAGAATTACCAAATTCTACAGTATTTCTTTACTCCTGTTTACTAAACAATATTTTCCACAGCTTCTTACTTCTACTTCTTAATGAATATGATTTCATTAATCATCTTTACTTTATGTTGAATGTGCTGCAGAGTAACCAGGGGACAGCAAAAGGAATGGGCACACTTGGGAGACACAAAGTCGTGTATTAGAATAGTTTTAGACAATATATTGTGAAGCTCTTTTCAGAAAAAGAATCAGCCTCCCCCAATACTTACTGAAACCTAATGTCATTTAGGAGATGTGTACCAGCTACTTCTGTGATAATCATGGTTTGGACGTGCACAGTCAATTAGCTAACAGAACAAAATCTTTTGTGAGAGCCTTAAGAAAGCATTAGATTATACTATCAAATACACCTGGCTAGGTAATTACAGTGTTGTGCAGTAGCTTCAGAATTTAGGGACACTAAATCAACTGCTAACAACGCACGCAGTTCCCTGTGGTACTCCAGGGCTTTTTGTCTGACTATGGAGCACTAAGCAGAACTGGATTGCCCAAGGATTGGCTGTGTCTGTGATGAGATGTAACTAAAACTGACTGAGAACCTTCCCGTGCTGGGACAGCAGTCTCTGAAGAAGCTGCAAGGCCAGTCTGAGGTGCATGATGAAGCTAGCAGCTTTACTTCTATTTATTTATTTCAGCTGCTAAGCTTCTCAATCTGCATTTTCATGAGCTTTCAGCAGAATCACAGAATCCAAATGGAAATAATCTATCTGGCTAACAAGGGTGCACCAACCAGCTAATTGTATCATCTAATGGAAATTCAAATGAACAGGAAACAGCTTTGAGCTACAGCAAATTCCAGGTGCAAGAGTGAAGGGAGGAAAAACAGTTATGGCTGAGAATCTACTGCAGGAATGTGTAGGCAGTCGGAACCAACAGCAGCAGGCAACACACTAATCCTCACAAATAACCCCTGGCAGGTTAGCCTCCCTGTAGTATTTTGTTAAAAAATAACAAAATTGTTGATAATATTGTGAAAATAAACCCCAACAAACAACACGTGTAGATAATGCAATGCAGTTAAATAATCTTCTTTTGACAATGGTAATTAAAGGGTGATATTCTCATTTTCAACAAACACACTTTATTAATAGATCTATTCTGCAATAATTGGGTTTTTTCTTCCCCAGAAAAATGATTTTTAGCCATAAAAAAATTAAGCAGATTCATGGAGTCTGAAAAGGTCAAAGAGACCTGAATCTGAATGCTCTTATTTTTTATACTGTTGACCTACAGGGTTAAGATAAAAGTCAGTCACCATGATGATATTCATAGATGACTTTTTAAAGGTAACTTTGTTCATAGTGCCAGAAAGATACAGTAGTTGGAATACAAACTCCAGGAGCGAAGAATGAGGACAAATACCTCCCTGAGGAAAGTAGCCCTCATCCAAGGTCCATTGAATTAATTAGCATCAACATTAGCTTTGCCTAAGGGGCAAAAGCCTCTCCTTTCTTTATCTCTCTCCTTTTTTTTTTTTTTTTTTTGACCAAGCTGCATATCACAATATGTGGACTGGCATCCAAAACCACCCTGATCATCTTTGTTAGCTAATCCATTTATGTATCCAGCATTTAGAAACATCATTCATAATGGTGTATTTTCACATCTGAACTCACTGTCTTCAATTTGGCTGTTACTACTCCTAAGGAAAAATAATAAAAATTGCCTTGCAGCAGTCTGAATTAGAGAGATACCCAGAGATTAATTTTGCTGTTAGAAGAAATTTTGTACTTTCAGCAATTTAAATGTAACAAATTTAACCCATGCTTATGCAGATACAGTATCACTGATCCATGGGTGTGTAGCCAACTATGTGGTAGTATATGGGCATACAAATTCAGCAGTTGCAACATCCTCTGTTAAATTTGAGGATTGTAGCCCTTTTTCTTCAAGCAGACTATGAATAGTGGCAAGCCAGAGGAATGCAGGATCAGTAAGGCTGTATTCTTCTACTCCAAATTTGAAATTATTTCCTAAGGCTTAAAATGGTGTCAGATACAAGCCCCAAGGCTTTGTTGTAGGATGAACATTTCTTCATTCAGTGACTAAGATATATCAGTACTGTGCAGATCATCAGTTAAACCAACAGTTCTCCTACAGAAAGAATGTACTAAAATGTACTGCCATTTTCGTCCCCTTTGTTGGTCGATTTTGTTCACCTGTGTGCCTTTGTTAAATGGCTGGTCAGCACCCAGATTGCAAAACAGGATTCATTCAAACAAAGACTTGTACAAATTCAGAAACCTTACCCTAATCTGATTGCTGAGCATCACTTTTTTGACTGCTCTAGTCAAGAGCTAGAGGAAACTACACACATAGCAGCTGATACCTGGAAGTCCCTCTACTGTTCTTGCTACTACAGCTTAAAACTTTACAGAAGTTCCTTTAATCCCCTACAGGAAAAAAACATTGTCCTCCTTTTAGAGGAAAAAACCCTGGAATTGAAGAAATGACATCTTTTACTTCAAACAAGAAAATCTGAGTTAAGACTGAAACTTTTAACTCTCTCTGCGTTAACAGTAGATACTTAGCCTTCTTATCTTTAATTTTGGGAGGAAAATGGGATTGTTCCAGTATTGCTGCAGTCCACTTCTGAGTTTTTATGTTTTATTTATTGCTATATTTAACATGTCAAATGTTCTACACAACTGCAAGAATAAAAAGAATTTGTTGGCTACAACCTCCTACAGACCATGTGAAATTCCTGTATGATCTTGACAGGCTATAACATAGATATAACATCTGGGGACCCGAGAAATGAAATTCTGTGCTCTCTGTCTCAGTGCTAGAATCTGTCTGAAATTTTCAAAGGTAGTGATACCTCAGTAAGGGGAGGGTGACCACAAAGATTATGCTTTGTATAAGCAGGATCTGCTGACTGGTGTCTCAGAGAAATCCCATGCATCCTTCTCACACCTTTGAAAAATGCTGCTTACACATGGAGCACTTTTCTTGCTGGAGTCAAATATTCTCACTTGACTGTTTCTTAGAGGGAAAGTGAATAAGGAGCACCTCGAAGTGATTGATGACAGGATTCAGTGCATTTGTGGGACAGCTCATTAGATACCATAAAAAGGGCCCCTCACAAAGTACATTAAAGAATCCGAGGGGAGCACATTCTTGATAAATTTTAGATCCCAACTCAAAGGCACCACACCAGCTTTTTAACAATGGGGTGAAGCCAGTGTGGAGCACTTCAGAAGGATTTACAGGAATAAGGTGTTCAACGATGTATCAGGGATGATCAATGAGGAAGAAGAGAGAAACTTCTCTACTGATGTTACAGACCAGGTAGACAAGACTGCACAATAATGTAAAAATAAAATCAACCTTCTAAGTTAAAAGATGATAACTCTTGTAACAGTCACCCCTGCCATCACTGCCTCTTTCTCATGATTTTTCTTTTGATACACAATGTTCTTCTATGCCATCTGAAAAATAAGTCTGAGTCTGGTTACTAGATCTAGCTCAGCAAATGACCCAGTTTCTCCACTTGATATTTCCAATGACGAATCAGTTTTTTCTGTTTTTGTCAGTAGTCCACAAGAACTCAGTTATTCTTAAGAATTTCATTCCTGCCAGAATTTAGTGGTACACAGACAATTAGAATGAGACCACATTAAGCATAATTCTTTCTAGGGGATGGAAAAGCACCTAATCTTTTTGGCTGTACTCTGTTTTTACCTTTAGCACTTTCACATACCTGAAATCACTAAACACCTGAATGGCACATTGCATGCAGTGTGAAAAAATGTTAAACAGTATCAAGACCAGTTTTGAAATCCAAATAGACATTTTTCATTATGAGGAAGTTACTCATAACTAAACTTGGGATGCTGACACTAACTCTTGCCTAACCATTTCCATTTATATGTCTTAGTAAAAGGTGAGGCATCAGGAAAACAGCAACCCTGGGGTGATCCCCCTCTGCAGTAGGGTTTCCTGACAGAAGGCACTTCCACCTCTCAAGTCTACTCTGTCAAACTAATTGTTACAACTTCTATTTCTTCCAAGATATTTACATTCCCATCAGCACTCATTTCTCTGACAAGAACAGTAAAATGTCATACCTGGAGATAGTTCAATGGAGCTGAAGTAAAGCAGGCCTGCAAGCTTTACAAATCAATCTCCATGTATAAGTTGCTTCATGCTTTTAAGAAACCTTTTCCCCAGAATTAATTTCTCCCTAGTCTGATAGGCCTGACAACTCTGAAGTATCTGTTACCTCCTCTATGTAAAAAAATCTATCTAAACTAACCAGGAATTACATGTTATACTCTTTTTAATCCTTTTCCGATTTGGTGATGGCAAAAGTAAGTGCTTTTAAGAGAACTGAAATACAGGGTTTTAGGTCTGCAGGGTGCATTAGGAACAAACAACAGGGCCTGATATACTGCAGCAACTGTGATTAGTATGACTTAGTTGGTTGCACCCAAAGGCTGTTGCTCCCAAAGCACAAGAATATCTGATCTAGAATTTTCCTGCAACTATCACAAAAGAAACAGCAGTAGGCTTCAAAGTCAGAGGCTACAGACAAGTGCAAGTTTATCCAGTGACTAATCCACTCACTAAAACTTAGTACTAGTGAGAATCACTAGAATGAAGAGAACTAGAGAATCAGGGTTGTTGTGTCCTTCTGAAATGGGGTTGAATATCATAACTGCTATTTTCATGTGTTATGGACAGAAATTTCAGCAATGACATTGCTTTAGGTTTTGGGTGCCAATCTTGAACTGACTCAAATAAGCATGATTTACAGAGAAAAAGTACTCAGCACTTCATGAAAATCAGCTTCCTCACACTGTTTTAATTGCCAACCCCAGTTCTCCAGCCTCTCTTGACTATGACATATAAAACTTTATTTATGCACTCTACGATTTAGCTGCAATATCAGTGTCTCTGGGGTTTCATTACACTTTTGATGCAAATCATGGAGGAATATGATGGGTAGGTAGGGGTAGGGGTAGGTTTCATCCTCCCTCCCCCACCACTGAGCTCCTTTAAGGCAAAGAATACTTTTAACACTGCAAAGAGACATTTTACATTAGAAAAGAGTGAAGTGATCACTATCAACATAACTTAATGGCTTCATCTGAAAATGGGTTTTTCTGAACTGATTTTATCCACCTGCAGTTAACTTGACATTGCACAATAACCAACATATAGGGAGCTGATAGTCATCACAAGTGGGTTTTGGTAACAACATTAACAGAGGGAAAGGCATGCTTTAATATTATACAAAATTCTGTTATATTACTGCCATATACCTCACTGATTAAAAGTATTATAAACTCTTTTGTTGACTTTGTGAAACAGTATTTTTCAAGGACTCTTATGTACTTTGAACACAATTGTTTACAAATTATCTTGAAATGAAATCCATATTGTAGCTTAACTTGTCTCAGGATGATAACAACCAACTTAGTGCTTAAATATAGGAATGCACAGACATAACATGGATAGGCCCACTGAACTAATTCAGATAAAATGTAATGTAAAAAATAATAATAATATCTGGGACTGTAAGCTCTTAGTCATCAGCATTTTTTTACTATGATGTAAAAATATTTGATGTAAAGCCTTGCAAAAGGCTTATGAAAAAATAAACTACAGATATTCAAACCCTGGTACTCTGATCATCTTTGGCAGTGCTACCAATAAAATCCCCAGACCACCAAAAATAGACAGGGAGAAAGAAGACTGAAAAATTAGAATACTTAACTTTGAAGGAGAGTTGATATAAAAAGCAACAAATAATTATAATTCAGATTTACCTATTATTATGGAATCACCTTCAACCCCTACAGCATGGTGACTGCCTAGACAAAGCAGAACTAGCTATATATATATATATATAATATCTATATTATTTATAGTCTATGAAGTTCTGATCCAAAATTCCAACAGAACTAAAAAAATTCTGACACTCCTTACCCAGTTGTTCATTTAAGATGTAGCAAAATAAATCTACTATCTATCTTCTTCCTTCTGTTGCTCTCTGCCCTCTGAGCACTGGTCTGTGTGAAAGTGGGAGATCACAAGTTTAACAGTTCATACCCTGTCATTCTTGACAGAACACCAAGCAAGGACATTAATGCTAATTAATCACTGTCACAAGCAGACTACGTGTCAGGACGTCCTATTTAAGGTCAGAAAATGAAGTCAGTAATTCCATAGCACAAATGTTAGAGAAGACATGAAAAATGTGATTTTTCAATTGAAGATTAGCAGGTGCTGCTCCTATTTCAGAAGTTACTGTAAAGCATTTCCATCTACTGACTGATTTCAAACACCTGCTGCTAGTGTATGGCAATCCTTTGCAGTAAAAATAGATCTGTAAAATATTTTTATCAATGGACAGAGAATTAGTTTATTTCTTTCTCTACCTTTTAAATTTCTTTTTGCTTAACATTCTGATTAAATATTACTATGGTGCAAATTATGGAAAAAAGAAGAGGAAATCAAAATTGTTTTAAAGCATGACTCAATTTTAGAGCAAAATACCAAAATGAACAGCTAGCTGGGGTCATATAAAGCACAGAATTCTCAAAGACTTCCAAGGCTGGATGTGAACCAAAGGTAACATGCTGACCTAAAGCCTAACCAAGAATCACAGACAGTTCATGTTCATCTGAATCATCAGCCACTGGTCCATCTAAGAAGAAATGGATAAAGTTAATGGATTACATGGCTTGATCTGTTTTGGCAAATCCTATGTTTTAGGTAATGTAAAGTTAACTTCCTCTGCTTTGATGGCATGCAATAGTAAAGGAAAAATTACTCTGAAAACCAAAGTCATGGATGTCTTTGGAAGAAACTTATAATATTATAATATTATAACATCACAGAATCACAGAATGGCTTGGGAGGGACCTTAGTGATTATCTCATTCCAGCTCCCCTGCCATGGGCAGGGACACCTTCCACTAGACCAGGTTGATCAGAGCCACATCCAGCCTGGCCTTGAACACTTCCAGTGGTGAGGCAGCCACAAGCATCACAGGATTATAAGTATTGAGAAGAGTCACAGAGTTGTGTGTATGAAGTAGGATCTGAGTGATTCAGCAGAATCCTAAAATAACTTTTTCTGTTGTTATTGTCAGTGAAGTTGGTATGGGTTTGATCAGCTTCCAAGAGCATAGTTTGCTTCTGTATCTCAGGTTATTTGATATGAAATCAAAAACAAGGTTCCTTTAGGAGCTCAAAACAGAAAAAAGTTTCCTGGAACCTGTAAGGTTGCTCCTGTTTCTCAATCATAAGAAAACAGAATTATTCTGTGTTTTCACCTGTTTAATTATTCAGCATGCCCTTTTACCCTTTCTGAATGAGTTTTTACATGACTGTAACTCAACTTTCTATTGTTTAATGAAAGACAAATTTTGGCCTTGAAGGTCTGCAGGAATATTCTACTGCATCCACCTCCCTATCTGTCTACTGCTATATAACAACTGAGTCAACTCAACCTTCAGCTCAGTCTTATTCTCCATCTTTTACATCAGTTCTAGCTCTACATTTCCCCTGATTTGCAAGAAGCCAAAGCAGGACTACACATTACTCGAAAAATGGGAAGTTGAAAAAACTAAAAAAGAAGAACATAGAAAAGCTTCACATGAAAATGTAATAAATATGCAAGAGGTCAGTTGTCAGGAAGATCCTGCATTAGGAAAACATGTTTCAAGCATTTCAGTATAAGAATACACATATATCCATTCCATGAGAACTTGCTTCAACATTCCTATGTATTCAGGATTGATAAAATCAAGTTTCTTCTGTAATTTTGAAATTATTCTGCCAGGAAGTGAGTGAAAATTTGGCTACATCTCATTTGGTCTTCAAAGCTCTCACATCTATAGCTTACTTCCTTGGAAAATGCATGAACTGAGTTAAAAAACTGTATAGGAGCAAGCATCTGCATTTTCCTTATATTTGCATACTGATGGCATTTTTTCAAAGATAAAATTATAAGCTGCTAGTACACTGTCAAAGTTCAAGCAATTTGTGTTTAGTACAAACATTTCTAATAGAGTTACATTACTGTACTGAAAATAATTAAATAGACAATGGACCCTTTCTCATCCATTTAATGATGCTGGACAAGTATTGGGAGGGTTATTTCACAGCCTGGGCACTCCTTTTGTTTTTTTTTTTTTTTTTGGTGGTTTCTCCATGCACATCACTGTTTCCATGGAACCACTGCTCATGAAGCATGGATGCCAACAGAGAAACCATACAAAAAATTACTTTTCAAACAGAATATAATTCTCCTCTCAAATTTAAAGCAGAACGAATTTGTTGTGCAAATTCACAAAGCTGCTTTTCTTATGATTTTTAACTATCAGTAATACCCTGAGACCCACAAAATACTATATCACGTAGGGTCTCAATCAAGCAATCTTGTTAAAACAGTACAGTAGACTTTTGTGCCAAATTTCTGCAGTCTATCATTTCTCATGTGTTCAGAATTTTTGACAAAGAAAATGTGATAAGAAATTTGTTCTTAGAAGAGTTGCTAGAAGAGTTTCAAATAATCAGGTGTTTTCTTATGTTGTCTGAAGAGTCCCTGCATCTGCTACACAAAGCAGAAAAAACCTTATGGCAGTTATTGAGATCTGCACTGATCCATGCAAAAATCATTTCTCCATTTATCCTAGAAAGTATAAACCCATCTCTTAAGAGACATGATCAGTGCTATAATGACATGTGCAGGTACAGCTGGACTAGCTACAATGCCTAATCTAAAAACTTTGGAGATCATATGACACAGTAAGTTAGAAGACAAAAGGTGTATAATAAAAAGTATTTTTGGAAACTACCTAAATTTTGCCATTCTGAATTTCACCAACAACTCAGTTCAATTTGCTGTGAAGTTTGCAATTAAATTAACTCAATGCCTGAAAAGTGTCTATCAAAAAGTGAGTGAACATTTTTCAGAATATGGGTCTTGAAAAACATTCTTTTGTTTTTGTTGAAATGAAAAATGGCCATCAGTATAGATTTTAAAAAAAAGTCCTTCCAGAGCACTGATGACTTACAGTATTTCATCTATTTTCTTTGTCTCACACAGGGCCTATTTTTCAATTTCTGAGCACTGTGTCTCAAGACAAGGTCTGAGCGAGGGACTTTCAACTCTAGCTGTAGGAATCTTAAATGATCATCATCTTTTTAAATTTAGCTGTCTTTCATGAGCTCAACAAGGCCCTGCTTATCGTGCACATTCCACAATATGGCTTTGAAGCCCAGCCCAGCATCTTTTGTTGCAGCTCAGCCAAAGTACAAGCTCATCAAATCTGCTGATGGCTGGAGAACTTCCTCTACAAGCACATCTGCTGCTGTGCCTGGCAGTGGCTGAAAATTCCAAAAGGACTCTGGTAAAAACAGCTTCTAGGAGACATTTCATAGAATTTCATCGATTGGAAGAGATCATTGAATCCAGCCACTAACCCAGCACTGCCAAGGTGACCATTAAAGTCCACTCAAGGCATTCTGGGCTGCAGTGATCCACACCGGTGGAGTTTGCAATTCTGAGGGACACAGGCTGGGCAAAGAGTTAAGTCAGGACCCTGAAATTTAGGGAAGCAAACTTCCAGCTCTTGGAGGGAGCTAAGTCAAGAAGAGGCCTTAGGAGACTGCTCCCAGGGAGAAGGAGCACAAATGAGCTGGCAGATCTTTAATGATACTTTCCCCAGAGGACAAGAAATTGTGCAAGGAAGGCAAGAAACTAAAGGACAAGAAGCAAATTCACAGGGAGTGGAAGCAGGGACAGGTATCCTGGAAAGCATATAGGGATGCTGCTTGGTTGTGTAGAGATTGGGTGAGGAAGACTGTAGAAAGGAGCCAGCCCTGGGGTTCCAGGGCCTTTCCACAAACCACACATGTCCATGTTTTTCTCAGAAGGCTTATTTATTAATATAAAGAAAACAGAACAATTCTTTCTCCCTTCAGCAGGTTCAGCTGGAAGGAACATCCGTGTGTGTCTGTGTCTCTCTGACTGTCCCCAGTCAAGAATTCACAAGAAGACAGAGGAAGACATTTCATTGGTCAAGGCAACCACCTTACCATAAACAATTCCCTTATTTACATTCGTCATCAAAGCTCTCTCCTGGGAAACCACAAAAGGTTCCCTTAGAAAATGGTTTTCAGGACAGCTTAACAAAAGCTTGCATTTGTCCAGCCTTTCTCTGAGATTTCTCAAAAACCCACTACAAAGTCATCACCAGAGAAGACCAAGGCACACCTGGAGCCATTGGTCAATGGCTCAGTGTCCAGATGGGGACCAGTGACAAGTGGTGTCCCTCAGGGGTCTGTATTGGCACCAGTGCTATTTACTGTCTTCATCAATTACATAGGCAAGGGGATCGAGTGCAGCCTCAGCAAGCTGGGCAATGTCCCACTCCCACTCAGGTCACAGTCAGGCAGAGTGTGTGGGCAGGTACCTCCAAGCTCATGCAGACATTCTGAATCACCATGAGCCTAGAAGAGTGTTGCCCTTTTGCTAGTCCAGACACCAATTGCACTGCCTGGCTTTCCTTCTGTGTGGGCATTAGACTGACAAAATGCTAACTGATGTTCTGGTGATGTTATGAATAAGATGTAAGACTCATAATGCTGACTTTGCTTTCAGGTAATGTATGGGATTTCATATGAAACTATTATTTATCTTTATGAAACATTATTTCCCATCAACTGATCTTTTCCATGTAAATAGAAACTTTAGATTCTACATTTGAAAGACCTGTTCACTGTGACAAGAGTTTGAATTGACCCTGCTGCTGATGTCAGGGAGAGGTTATATACAGCTAATAGCACAGCACAGCCATGATATTAATTCAGGATTTGTTATAGATATTTGATTTTAAAATTAAAATTATAAATGCATATTCATACAGCCTGATCTTTCAAATGCATATACTCATGTAACCTTGTTTACTAGCAAGTGTGAGAACATTTATGATGGATTTAGAAAACTAAGCAAATGCCTAAATTATTTCAAGTCAAAGAGATATGAAAAGCATATTTTAACACTGAACTGAATATCAAATGGAAATGATGGAAATCAATTAGAATTCATAGCTGGACTATACATGCATTCCTGTTTCAAACTTACAGGATAAACATTGGTACATACATTCCCTTCCCCAAGGTAAAAACCCTGCTTCACTGTTTCTACATAACCCTTGGTTATATTTTGACTACTATACTATTATTAAAACAAATAACAGCAAAACAGAGAGGAACTAATAAAAACAACAAAAAAAGGGTCTCCTAATAGAACCATTTATTGACTTCATTAATAGCCTAAACGCTTAAAGGTTTTATATTACAAACTGTGCAGCACTGAGACATCTACACATATTCTAATTAACAGCAATCACACACACTAATAGTATAACCTACTGCTTAAGTAAATGAACATCCTTGCCCCCTGCTGCCGTGAAGGGGCTGATAGGCATGCGCTTTATTGACAAAGTAAGCTAATTTACAGAGTGATTGTCCAAGAGGGAGCTGCTGTTTATTTGTAGAGTTTTTCCCACTGAACTTGCAGGGCAAACAACATGCTTAAATTGTTAACTAAAATATCAACAGCTAAATGTAAATACTATGGTCTCCACAAGTACACTGACACATGTTTACTTATTAAGAAAGAAATAGTCCCAGCAATTTTCTGTTTTAAAGAAACCCCAAAATTCAAACAATGCTACTGCAAGGAAAGGAAGGGACCCTTCTCTCTTTGTTTCCCAGTAATCACTGTCAGTGGTTACACATTTTAAAGAGCCCACAGACTTCAGACCCATACAGGGTTTAATACCACCTCCCAGCTTGTTTGGAGATACCTTTCTGAAAAAATAATGAGCCAGGCTGCTCCTGGCAGAAGAGAAGTCTGAATTTAGAGACATGACTGTATCAACTTTTGTGGAGTTTTCAACATACAAGCAAAAGGCCCTCTGGAGTCTGCATTCTCTGTCTGAGTACTGACTTTTTCTCCCAAGCTTAGTAGGACATTGAACAAGAAATACCAAATAATATTTTAATGGTCAAAGCATCAAAAATTGCTACTTCATTCTGCAAAGTATGTGAGTCTGTATTTTGGAAATCATGTCTTAGGAAAGAAATTGGTTTGAAGAAAAAAAAAACCCACAGCCAAATAGTAGAAATTTATTGATGAAATATCAAGTGAGAACACACTATTCTCAAAAGTTATAGGACATGCTTCTCTCAAATGCCTTTGCTGAAGTTTGTATTTAGTTTAAAAACTACATACTGGAATACCAACTCAATCTTGTGTCCTTCCCTTTTGTCTGATAGATGTTTCCAATTATAGACTGCTATTCACTTCCCCAGAGAGACAATGACCTGAACCAGCAGGGAATGGTGAGAACAGTGCCAGCCTCCTCTTCCTAGTGTTCAATTTCTCAATTTAATAATTTCACACTTCTGAAATTATAAAAAAATTAAACAAAATGTTGTGTCTCCCTGTCAACCTAAGTGTCTTGTCCTGCCGAAGGTAATTTTTGCTGGCCATTTGAAGAAATGTTTCAGGGCAATTAAAACATATCTATGAACAAACAAATATTGTCCCAAAACATCTACTTAAAACTAGCAATTACATTGCCATCATTCAGGGAGACAATGCTTTTTTCTCCCATATTACACTCACGCCTATAAAAGAATAAAATTTGCTAGCTTTCATACAAATTTTCAACAACACTTACTTTGTCACTTTAGAGCAAGTGTTGCTTTCTCTGTGCAGTTTAATCTGTAAGAGCATGAAAGAAATATCTCACTTCATGTTGCTGCAACAAATTATGATAAGCTGAGGTGGTATTTCCAGAAAAGGGCCTTTAATATTGTCTTTGTGCCAATCCTTAAGTCCAACCTCATTAGACTTCTAGAAAAGTGTAAAGCCTGTAAATCTGCAGCTCTAAATTGCAGATTACACAAGACAAAGGGGGCACTGGGAGGAGCCTTAGATTAAATTTTCTTTTTCCTGATAAAAGCAGTGTACATCTGTAGAGAAGGAAAACAAGTATGTTACCCATAAGTGAGGATGCATAAAATTATTAACCCCCATTTGACTGGCATTTGTGTAAAATACTAGAAGATGAAAATGCTGAAAATTATTAAATAAGTATAAACAGTAAAAAACCCCAACAATAAGGCAATCCTCTCAGATTTTGTATACTAGCTATTACTGCTAAAGAAAGTGATTTGCAGTCATTGTAGATGAGTCTTTGAAAATGCCAGTTCTGGGCTCAGGGGCAGCCAAAAAGAATGTCTGGAATTATTAAGAAACAAATTTGGAATGAACCCTAAAAGCATCATTACAGTGCAGTGTAAATCCATGATGGATCTATCTCAGATACTGATCTCCATCTTAAATAAGACATTTAGAATGTGTGCCACAGATTTAATGAGAGAAAAGATGAAGTGACTAAAAGTTTTCATCTTGAAATAGATGACCTAAGGGAAATATGAAATAGGTCTACAAAATCATGCACAGTAAACAGAACATAAAAAAGGTTATTCACCATTCCTCATGAAATAGGAACTAGAAGAACGGCAAAGAAATGCTTACGCAGCAAGTTTAAAATTGTAAAACATGCAATTCATATTTGAAATAGTAAAGGGAACTGCCACAGAATGTCATGGGGGACAAAATAAAAGTGGGTTAAAAAAGGTGCTTATGTGACTTCATGATATATTGATAGCTATCAAACATGATCGTGTAAATTCAAATTCCAGCTCTGGAAGCCACAGATTACCAGAAACCAGGGAAGTATAACACACAAAGCAGCATTTCCTCCTCAATCTTGTTTCCCCAGGCATCTGCTCCCGTCCACACACTGCTGGGAGCATGGCTACAGAGCAAACTGAACCTTTAGTCTGAATCGCTGCTGCCATCCTTACCTTCCTATATAATTACATCTCAACACACCCATTTAATTATTCTGTGACAATGTTAAGAGTCTAGGGCCTGGTATGCGATGCATTTGCAAATGAGCTCTGAAAGATGTCATTTAGCAGGGGGTGTTGTAAACAAATTTTTCCAAATTTTCATCTAGTACTATTAACTTTGGATAAGGGAAAGCATGGATATAATAAGCAGCGCTTGGTTGAAGCTGTAATATTCACAGCTCTGTGAATTATTCCCATTCAGATTATGCACCTCTTCATAGCATGATCTAACTTCTGAGAAAAAAAAAATTAAATTACAGCTGTATCGGAACAGGTTTGAGATTTAATGCAAGTTATTGCTCTAACTATGAAGTACAGATTCAATTCAAGAACTTCAATTTGCATCTAGGAACTAGTTTGCACAGTAATAGAATACTGGGTTTTTTTATGTAATAAATTCCATGTTGATAGAGTATATGAAGCAACTGTTGCATCTCAGACATTTTTTTCCCCATAGACTAGGAAGTCTTTTGGGGACATGTTAGATTTCCCAGTTCTTCAGTACTTAACAGATCAAGTGAACTCTATTTTGAAGACTTTTGCATGACTAATGGATGGTGACATCTGAATTACAAATAGGTCTTGCATTGTAATTGAACTACTGTGCAGACAGAAGTGGAGTTCCAAGATTTGCACACTTAAGGAAAAGGAAGTACTTTTTTTTAATCACAAACTTTATTAATCACTTGTCACAGATGCAACCATTGCAGCTATTAATCACTCACATACAAGAGCACTCCTGTTGGTTTGCTAGCCCAAGTATAAATTATCATGCCAAAGATTAACCCATTTTCTTTCATTAATACTTTGTTTTATTTCCTTCCACTCCCCATTTTCTCTTGCAGAAAAGGCTTGAATTTGGACAACTGGAGTCTGAATGATTAATCATAGTGACAGAGGGTTGACCACAGGGTCAACAAACAATGAATAAAAACATGAGACACGGGTTCATTCCAGGTTATACTCATGTTTCACTTCAGAAGTGAGAGAACAGCAGGCTCTTTTCTCCAGAAATTACTGCCTAATAGTCAGAAGGCAACCTTAGCACAATGCCTGTGCTGTTACTTCCCCACAAAAAACCCAGAGCCATTTGTTATTAGAGTTGCTGTGTAGGCCACCCAGTCTGGTGGAACAACACACTTCAGCAATTTCAGAGCACAGCTAAATGCTGACATCTCCGGGGCTTTGACTACTGCAAACAAAGCCAGCAATCAAGCCACAGAAGCTTTCCCTGAAGTGTGATATAGGATCATAAATATAGCGTGATGGCTATTAAGCTCATAAGTTGTAGTCAGAAGATCTTATAATCAAAAAGTCCTCAGGGCTGTACTGCTAAAAATAAAAGAACTGTGAAAGAAAACAAAATGTACAGAATTGGACATTACTGACTGAGGAACTGAGAGTCTTTTGATGACTTCTAATAATTCTTAGGGGGAAAAAAATGGATGTAAGTTACTTTGCAATTGTGAAATGAACAGTTTTTTATAATATTAAACTGAAAGCCATTTTCAGTACATTAGCTACTGAGACAAATCAAAAGCAGACTAGAGTCTAGTTCTGGTAAAAAGCAAACAACAAAAAGGTAACAAAACTATTCCCTCAATGAAGTTTACAAGGAAGTCTTCATTTTGATGATCATGAGAAAGTTTTCTTTTCTTGGACCACGAGTCTAACAACAGAGATATTTTCAACCCAGGGGAAAAATTCCATCAAATGGCTCCAAATCCCAGCAAGTGTTCAAGGTCTAATTTGCAAGAGTAAAGGTTCAATGATGCTCAATCAAAACTCTCCAAGAGATGAAGCTATATATAAAGCTCTTTAACAGATTTTATAAATGTGGTGACATCTCACTTTTTTTTTTTTTTGCTTGCAGAAACTAAATGTGAAGAATCAACAGAAACCGAAAATCTTCAGGTGAAAGCAAAAAGAATAGGCAAACACTCCGAAAGATGATGCAGACTTCTTTGCCAATGGTTTCATATATAATCTATGCTGTGATGGACAAAATAGCTCATTGTGACTTAGGACAGTTGTAAGCAGAGATCCTTTCTCCAAATGACTGTTTTTTTCAAAAGACTTAACTCATTTGCATATTTAAATTTTCAGAGCTTGCTTAAAACAAGAGAAGAAACATTTGCCATTTTAAAAATTTAAACTAGTCTTAGTAGTAAATTTTTAAAAATGCTAAAAATTATTTGATTGGCAGTTTCAGTGTATAATATTTTTATGCCATTTCTTTTCTTGATACTGGAGTTGGCCTGAGATGTAGATAAAAAAAGATGCAAGGAGATAAAAATCTCATTTTGTCAAAATCTTTTAGAAATAGGCACATTGTAAATTGGGAAATCAGCTAAACTCCTTAATGTAATATTATGCTATGCAGAATGTTGGTAAAAATGTTTTTACTCTGACTTTATTTCTCTAATGCCATGATCAATGTCCAACTCTGCAGTGAAGACCAAAATTCTCTATCGAGTCTGTCAGCCTTTGAATGACACCTTTCTCCCAGATTGCATTTTCTAGCTCTAAATCTCAAAGCACATGACAAATGTCCGCACTTCTACCTTAGAACATGGAAGCCCAGGAGAAGAGATTGCCCAAATAACAAAGTTAAGAACCAAATCAAAGAGATCTGAATTTGCTGATTACTGCATTTTACACAGTACAGACTTTTCCCAGTGACACCAACCACAAACACCCTTGAACTGCAATTGGATTCACTCCACAGCATTCCCAGCAAAGGCTGATGTGCAAGGACTCCAATGGCATAGTTTATCCTGGGTGCAATACTGACCATCAAATAAAACTAAGAGCATTCTCCATGTGCTTAATGCAGTACATGGATTTCTTGGAATATGTGATTTTATAAAGCTCATTCCTTTACAGGCCCACTGAAAACAGCAGCATTTCTTTAGGAGTTCATGGGCATATCAATATTTCCATATTAAAAAACCCAAACAAAAAATGGTAATACTGACACAACTCTACCAATAGAAGTCAGCTGTAATATAAAACACTAATTTAAATATATTTGATTACATAACAATTCAATACACACAACTATCATACGGTGAAGATTTGTGTGACTGAACTTAATTTCAATCATCATCTTATTGTGAAGTGTTTTTCTAATCACTTCATTTTGCTTTGTTTTAGAACTCCTACAATTACCAGGAGTCTTTTGAAGAAGGCAATTTTTGCCAACCAGTTAAATGCAGGACTCAGGAAAGATCTCTATATACAATCTGTCTGATCTGCCTCGTCACCTGAGAGGATAAACAGGATTTACCTTGGTCTGTAGGCATTAACTCTGTGAGCTTTAAAATCCAACTGCTCTCAGAGTGATTGCCTGCCCAGCTGCACTGCATTACACTGAGTTCCTCTGAAATGCTGAGACTCCTGATCACCCTGAGAGCTGGGCAAACAGGACTTTTTCTGGGTTCTGTGAAAGGTAGAGTTTTTTTGCTTTCTTTTAATTTGGTTGGGTTTTTATCATGGATAAAACCAAAATTATTTTCCCCACATTTCTGCTCAGCAAAGTTGCCACAGAAATATTTTGCCTTCATAAGAAGTGGCTACTTTAATTCCATATAAAATGCTTTTATTATCAAAGCTTTCCTTCTTTAGAAAGTTAAATTTATAATTTAAGGAAAAAAAGGGACTGGTAATGAAAACTTTTAAGTTTTAATCTAGAAAACATTTCGATTTGCAGAGAGTTTTGTGATCAATTTTCAGGCAAAAAATGTAATACAGTATATGAAACCTAACTTTTATAGTCATGGAAAACTTGAAACTTTACCTTTTGGGCTAGGAGCAGACTCCTTGGAAAATTTAACTCAGTTTTAATTAATTTTTTTTTTACGTAACAAAGAATTTCTCAGGATCTTACTTTCACTACTTTTCTCAAAGAAATGTCTACTTTAAAATTCATTCCATGAAATGCAAGGCTTTGATCTGCTGCATGATTACTGTGTTAATATTTAGTGCATTTCATAACTTATTGATAGATGAATATTTCTGTGCAAAGCTGCAGTTCTTAAGCACACATCCAGTGTGCTTCTGTGTCACTGTTCAGCTTTTCCCTGCTTTAAAATAGAACTGCATGGTGTTTAAGTGAATAATGGATAATCATTAGTCATTTGCTTAAGCTGTTTTACACACCAGTTGATTGCTGCATTTCATATACTTTTGGACATAAATAGAGAGTTTGGACCCCAGATGAAGAAATGGTGTTCACAAGAAAATATCAGTATGGCCTCAAGAAGAAATTGTGAATAGTTCTGAGCAAGCTCCAGATAAACTTAACTGTGGTGAGATGAAATCCATCAGATGAAAAATAGAACTTCAGCCCTTCAGCCCTTGCTCTCTTGTAACTATTTTACCAAATCATATATTATAATGTTCCTATATTCCTTTGATCTCTATGTGATATGGAACTTACCTCATTCCAGCAAGAGAGGGGATAGGTAACTATACATCAGACCACTTGTGAGTGCTGGAGCAGTCACACAAGATAAACAAAGAAAATAAAACCAATTTTAGTTGTCTTCTGTGAGGTTACAAGGTGAAGAGTATGAGCTATAAAACAAAAGCTGCTCCCAGTGAGAGCTGATACCTGCACATCAAAATGTGTTCAAGTCTGTCCAAATTAAAAACTACAAGACCTGGAGGTTTACCTGGAAATACTAAAATAATTTTCAAGCCTTTTCTTAAAAATCAGCAGTGTTCCACTGGGAACATCTGTCTTTGGAAGACCTTCTGTCCTATATTAAGCCACAGGTGTAAGGAAAATTGAAGAGGCTGCCTCAGGAGAAGCAGAAACATTATATTACACAGGATGTCATTAGTAATTCAGATGATAGCAAAAAATCCTAATTTATTTAGGAAATGACATTTTATTTACTGAGGCTCTGCAATTAGAAAATTTATGGAAGGCACATCAATACAAATTTCTTGCTAAGAGAAGGTATAAGCATCTGACACGGCTGGCTGCTGCCAACAAACCACTTTCAGTATTCACACAGGGTTCTGCAAGCAGCAATGTGTTTGAAAACAAGAGGGAAGTCCTCTATAATGAAATGTCCATTCATTTTTCATGTTACACTGTTCTGCCCATTCTTTCCTTCTCTCATACATCACGCTTTTAACAACCCAAGTTTTTTGCCACTGCTCCATTAGCTTGGTATTCTTTTTCAAACTGTTGTCAACTTGTTATTTTTCAGTGGTTGACAACCTGCCTGTAAAATGCTGTACCTGGAGGAGTATTGCTTGCCCGATTCCTACAGAGATTACGTGGTAACAATTTTGCAATATATTATGGAACTATCAGAAATTCTGTATGAAATGCAATGAAAACAATAGACTTGTATTTTAATTGTTCTCCTGAATCAAGCCTGTCAGAAAATGACAACAAATTTTCACTGAAAAATCTGGTTATATCAAAATAAAGACATATTGTAAGGTCATTTCAACTTCATCATAAAAGCTTGAAAAATGCTAAAGATTTCTCTAATAACTTAAAAAATATTGGAGGTTCTTTTTTTCCAATTTTTGATCCCACCATTATTTAACTATTCCATTATAAATTAAAATTTAGAGAGGACAGAATGTTCTTTCATAGACATAAAAACGTAGAGTCTTAAAAATACTTTTTTTCCCCAAGAGTTTGTTGTTTTTTTAATCATTTCAATGTTCTTAAATACTTGTTTTGTCTTATACTTAGGCCTTTCCTAGCCTACATAGATGAAAATGAAGTCTTGATTGTGTGCAGCAAGAAAGAGAGGCCCAGGAGCCTCAGAGCACAGAGGCAAGGGCAGGCTCCAGGACCTGATCCAAACCTTCCAAGCCAAGGATGAGCAGTGCACGCACCTGGCTCTCCTCATTCAACCATTCTGCTTGCTCTTGCCCAGTACAGAACTCTGATTCCTTTTTTTCATTCTCTTTGCTGAATGGCAAAAGGAAAATCGTTTTAAAAACTCCACCAGAGTCCTCCTTCAGCCCTGGACAGCTGGCAGTGCACTTCCAGGGGCATGGAGCAGAGGAGTGGCAGCTGTGCCACTGCCTGAGCTTTCTGCTCCACTCCTGCTATTTAAATACCGCAACTCATCATCACACTATCACAGGGTAACCCAGCTGGGAGATTTCAAGTGACTTACAAGGAAAAGATCATCTTTATTTTGTGTAGTTTCTTTCTGAACTACACTGATTATGAGCCTTCTGGAAAAAGAGCTGATAGGAGTTTTTGCAATTTAGAAACTAACTAAAATAATAATAAGGCTAAAAATAATCTCTCAACTTTTTTGTTGTAGTAGGAATACATGACCTAGACTGAGGCTGAGGGAAGAGGGCTGGTTTAGCCAGGAGAAGAGGAGGCTTTGGGAAGACTGGAGAGCCACCTGCCAGCCCCCATGGGGAGGTCCCAGGGGAGCCCAAGCCAGGCTCTGTACAGAGCTGCACCATGAGACAACAGCTATAATATGAATCAGGGGAGACTCCAGCAGGACACAATAGAAGTGCTCACTGTGAGGGTAATAAAGGACTGGAGCAGGTTTAATGGCAAAACCGTGGAATCCCTGTCCCTGAAGGTACTGTCAACTTGACAGAGTCCCAAGCAACCTCCTCTGAATCCAGCACTGACTTTGCTTTGAGCAGAACATGGGACTAGAGGCCCCGAGAGGACCTTCCAGCCTGGGGGTTCTATGAGTTCTGCTATAACAGGAAACAACTGAACTTCTCCACACCTCAGAAAATCAAAGCATGAAGAAGTTTTGGTGTGCTTCTTATCAAAAATGCAGTCACTTTATCTCGATCAAGAAGCAGCTGACATAACACAGACTATTTGAAGCTTTCTACTGATATTTTGAAATGTCCTGAATTCTGGAGGAGGGAAGGCTTAACACCAGATTTTCAATGGAGTAGCTTGCCTGACTGTTATCAGAACCTACCCCTTAGTTTTGAGAAGCTTGGATTTCATTTTTTCTTAAGAAATAATTCTTTACTCATCTACTGGTGTGAAAAAAACTTGGGAAAATAGAACTAATGGAATGACCTCTGCTCTACTCCCACTTGTGGTTGAAGCCCTAATTAAGGGAATAGTACACAGAAACACACTATTCACTTCTTTCTCTATTTAAGCTCTGTTCATTTATAAGAAAAAACCACTTTATTTCCATGCCTACAGACATTGTAAAATATGGTTCCAAAGATCTCACAAGCCCAACATTAGGAAGTCAACTGCTCTCACACTGCAGGAAGCTAACAGACATTCACATTATAACGTGGAAAGAGAGCAGGGTTTCTGCTTCAAATGAAAGGAATCAAACCCATGAGTGCTGGTGAGGTGTACATGTCTGCAGGCATGACTATGCTATTCTTGTCTCTAAATAATAGCTGAAAAAATACAATTAAGTGTTGTGCTAAAGTCAGTTTCTGCTACTTCATCACAAGAGTGCTCTTTTAGTGAGAGACTTCTTCATCTTCTGTTTTTCAGAGCCACAGAATATAACCATATGACCTTGGACTGAAGTGAAACATACAGAAAGATGATTTATGTTACAAGATTTTATTTTTTTTTTGCTATGAACAAATCCTCTGTGAAAAAAGTTATTCTCCAGCAGTAGCATAGGAATAAGCTAACAAGAAGATGAGAAAATATAGAAATGTATGAAGAAACTAGCCAGGACTTTTCTTAAAAATAAAAAATAAGTAATTTGCTTAAAAAAAAGAAAAAAGAAACAAAAAGCAGTACTGTTCCAAACTGTGTGTTAGGGGATTCTGCTTGCAGGAAGCCTTCTGAAAGTGAGAACTGACTGGTAGATGGGGCTGAAAGTTTAAGCACTTTAATAGTGGGTTGTCAGAGGTGGAAAAAAAAAGTAGTATGTCACAATTTTCAGATATCTAAATTTATACAGTTTCTAAAGCTGTCAGTTATCATCCTGTTTTTTGATGCAGCTTGCTGGATTCTGGGTTCCCAAATTTATCTCTACTAGTTTTACATAAATGCTTTTAAAATAGAAGTTATCAGTGCATGAAGGACAGTGAATCCTACTGACTTCTAGTTACCTGGAAGTACAAGGCTGGGTAAGAATATATTTGGAACTTTCTCAAAATTCAGGAAGCAAGGAAGGAAGATATAAGTGAAATACATTTATGTTCTCAAAGACATCCACTGAGTTTCCCAGAGCAGGGAATTTACCTCTTGTAAATGCACTGCCCAACACTCCTGGATAAGAGCA
The DNA here is from genome assembly GCA_013400515.1 of Erpornis zantholeuca. NCBI lineage: Eukaryota > Metazoa > Chordata > Aves > Passeriformes > Timaliidae > Erpornis > Erpornis zantholeuca. Next base: position 108,545 of record VZTN01012424.1, read on the forward strand.
CAGTCTCTGATGTCACCGTTAATGTAAGCCAAGCATTCAGACAGCTGTGCTAACAAGCACATTAAAAAATAATTTCCCAGACTTCTCAATGAAACGTGCAAGTCCCAAGGAGTAAAAATGATGCAATTTGTAATGCAGACCAGTAATTACAACTCCAGTGGTTTACCACTCTAATAAATACAAAGTGCTAAGAAGTGCTAATCTGGATTTACTCATTCAATTTCTCCCTTCACCCCAATCCACTGCAAACAAGTCTGAGATCAATACTAACAAAACTGTGGTATCAGGTTCAGTTCTGCTGATGTACTATTATATCTTAATTTTCCTGGACATAAAATCCAACATAATTAGACATACTCTGGAGAAATTGTTTCATTTATTCCCTTACTGTCGTTAGTATTGAGATCACGGGGGGAAAAAAAGAACAGTAACCTGCATAGCAGTGCAGCAAATAATTTACCATGGTTGCCTTCTAGCAATATCATCTATTATTGTTTGAGACAGCTCAAGCCAGTTCATACCAGTTAAAACACTTCNCATCTTTAACAGGAGGAGACCTACTTGTTTTCCAAAATAGTTCATACCAGTTAAAACACTTCAGCCAACCTAGAAATTATACTCTTTCAGGGCTTTCACTAGCAAAAAAAAAAAAAAAAACCAAACCAAAAATCAAAACCTCTTTCGATTCAATAATTACTATGTGTCTTTTCCATATTGCTAAATGGAACAATGTATTCTTTCATGGAAATTACTTTAATAAGCATTTATTATATAACACTAATCAGTAAAGCTATTTTCCATTAATAACCCAAAAATAAAATAAAAATTGGTAATACAAAACCCACCAGTTGATATTACCCTTTTATTTTCTTGTGCTTATCATTGTAAATAACATGATTCACATTTTCTAAAATGCTTTGTATTATACCAAAGCATTTGAAATAATCCATTTGGAAAGCAGTAGCAAAAAGATTTTGATTTATGTCAGAGTGGCTGCCCATTTTTCAGAAAAAAAATGATAGAACTCTTCTAGTAAACCTAATAAAAGACTATTATGAATGACTGGTAGAACAAAAAGCTTGTTTTTCATGTTACAGTCAAAAGGCATTATTAACCTGACAGTAAAAGATTTTAGTTCCTAATTTTTTCTATTATTTCTGACCCCAGAAAAGTGCCCCTTTTGTGGGACAGCTGAAAAGCCTGAAGGTAAAACTTTCTTTCTTCATAGGCTAAAGCAAAGTTTGGCCATTTTCACAACATAATTCTTAAAAAAAATCAGATAGAGACCACTTGACTAAAACATTTTGCCCATTCTGTTTTGCTGCATATATATATATATACACACTCTCAAAGAGATATATATATATATATTTCAGCTTTTCCTTATTCTCTGTTCCTCCAAGCACGAGCACAGGAAATACCACCAAGAATTTACTCCTGATGAATTCTTGTATGGTTTATGCACATGCAACCTGTAATAGATGGGCAATTCTTGGCCTGGATGAATAAATCTTTCCATTTTATGGAAATGAGAAATATCCAGTGCAGGTGCAGGTACAGGCTCAGAGAGAGAGGGGCAGAGAGGGAGTGAGGTTAGAGATGCAAATAGCTTGCTTTTATCAATCACCTCCTGTAGATTCCCTAGCAGTTCACAAGACTCCCTGTCTTGGCTTGAAAGAGATGTCTGCTAAGGAAGGCAGGAGCTTCCCTTGAAATGGAAGATGCAACCCCCCCTTCCCTCTGAATTATTATAATTTTGAAATTAAGAGCCTTTGAGGCAAAGATATGGGGAATATGAATAACAGTTCTTTACTTATATATATTGTTATAAACAAGATCTGGGAAACTGGCTTCTGCATTTGAGTAAAACTAGTTGTTAATTACTTGTTGGTTGCTAATTAGTTTGCTGATTGTTAATTAGAAGGTTGATGGGGATTGCTAAGCTGGTTTATTGTTGAGGGGTTATTGTCTGAATTGTTAAAAGTATGGAATGTGGAGACTGTGAAGTTTACTGGAAAATCTATGATGTAATTTTATTTTAGGGAAGAGCGTTTAGTGGGTGTTGATCTGATTAATATAAGGGGAATGTGTCAAGGAACCCCATTGGATACCCTGCAAGCCAATAAAAAGATCTTGAAGACCAATGAGTCAAGGACTGGCCTATCAAGAGAACCTAGGCAACAATCAGCCAATCACTACCATCCTGGGAGGGTGGGTACAGGGGACTGGGCTGGGCTTAGCAGTATAAAAGGTATCGATAGTGAAGCTTGCGTGTGCCTCTGACCGCGCCTGTCTCAGGTCAAGCACCCAGCGCTGTTCCCCTTTGTTTTGTGCACGGCAAATCATCACAGAGGTCTCCTGTTGTTACAGGGCAATATTTTTCCCACAATAAATGCTCACAAAGTTACATCTTTGTGGAACTTGTTTTTCACATATATATATGTGAACAAGGCAAAGCAGCAGCAGTAGCTAATGCAGCGATAACAAACAGGACAGAGCCCAGTGCAGCCTCTCTGGGCTCTCAGGCCCTTTCCCCTGCGCTGCAGTGCCGCTCACGGCCAGCAGGGGCGCTGGCGGCTCCCGCTGAGCGGGGCGGGTGCCATGTTCCCCCGCGGCTGCAGGGGGCGCTGGGAGCGAGCTCGGCACCAGGCGGTGATGGCGGCCGAGAGCTGCTGCACAAAGCCCTGGGGCAGCCGGGCCCGGGGCCCCGGCAGGACCCTCGGGGACAGCAGGCTGGAACAGCGGGGACGGACCCAAATCCCGGGCTGTAGATGAGATGTATCAAACTCCGGAGCTGCAGCGGGAGCCCGGGGTGTCTCGGCAGTCAGGAGGTGCAGTGCTGCAGTGTAGCGAAGGCTCACAGCAGTGGCAGAGGAACGGCGGGGGCAGGGCAGCCTCGGCCCAGCTCCCAGTGGGGCAGGGAAAGGCAGGCTTGGGATCCAGGGGACCCCTGAGGCACCTGGGCAGATGGTGAGAAAAGTCCTTTTTTGGTGAGATAGGATGTTAAAATAGGGTCCCAGTGCAACAGCCACTCCAGAGAGCAAGCTCCACTCATGGCAGAAGGAAGGCAGGAGTCTGCAGCGGTGATGAATTCCCTCCACCATGAGAGCAGATTCTCTCTCCTCTGCATGCCAGGGGAACAAGTGAGCCAGGGGCTGTACCCAGCTCCTTTTTGCCAGTCCAAATCTCGCAGCACTTCTGCCCCAATGAGAAAACCCCAGGTAAAAGAGGGTAGCCAGCTGGACTCCTCCCCCTTTGGCCAGGTCTTCTTTGTCTCTCTTAAGCACCCAGTGATTTGTCCCTTAGCAACAAAAGTATGGGGAAAATTCCTTTAAGAGAAAAAGAAAAACAAAAGGGGAACTCCTAAAACCCCAACACTCCCCCTGGCCAACAGAGCAAAGAATTTCATGTTCTTGCTTCATTTTTTCTATTAAATGCAAATAAAACTATTGAACTTTCTTTGTATAATGGAAGCTAAATGTGTAAATATTTGAAGGAACATGGAAACAAATATGGCTTGCCGGTAAAATAGACTTTAAAATACATCACACTGTACCAGTTGGGACAATAAAAAGTCTACCATTGTGGCCAGTCTTTAAATAGAAAATTCCATAGGAGTGAGGAGGGACGGTATACTCTACCCTGTGACAGCATAATAAAGCTAAATGCAAGCACAGCCCCACAGACTCAACACACAAGATACTCAAAATCCTTTGACTGCCCAAATCTGTACAAGATAAGACATAAGCAGCAGGTTACAGGGAAGCCCAAGATGGGCTGCAGACACCAGCCGGGGATTATCCACACACACCTGGCACACTTTGGCCCTCAGCCCCCTCAGTGCTGCACAGCAGGGTAAGGTCTGAGACTTGCTCAGTCATTGACACCGATTCTTTGTTGTATCAAAGTCAACAGACTTTGGAGTGCCTCAGGACTAGAGAACTTTGATCTGCAGAGACAGATGCAAAGCCCCATTATTCTAACAGCCTCCCTCATTAAATAAAATCACAGTGTTTTGTCACTGGAAAGAATTCTGGTGATGATCAAGCAACTCTTCCAGGCTTGTATTAGACAATGTCATGCTAAGCCTCCCCCTTAATATTTTGAAATACTCTAAATTTACCTAAACATACTGATGTTAGGTGTTGTGACCTAAATCATCTGCACTGTCTTACTTCTCAAATGATAATGGCAGTTTTCAGAGTAAGTACTTGGAAGAACACAATCTATCAATTACTGCTATGTAAAAGCATTGATTAACATAAGAAGAAAAACACTGCAATATTAGGTGCTATAGTAGTAGAGATTTTTTTTTCTTGGAAACAGAGAACTGCTAGCAGCAACCTTTTATCTTTATTCTATCTAAGTAAATAAACTCGGAATCAAGTAAATTCATGATTTGCATGACAGTGGACTAAGCAAAAAAAAAAAAAAATCAATCACTCTCATGGGATTAAGAAGAGTTTCATGTTGACCAAGGTTGCTTACCTTTGAGAATAAACTATTTTCTAAAAGAGTCAATCTCAAAGACTTTGAACAAGCAAGTTGCTTTCAACTTAATGAAAGCAAGGTTTGCATTTTATTGGATTTGTGTTTGCTGTCTAATGTGGTAACAATGAAGCATAGCTAAACATTTGAATGAAATTAAATAGAAGTCATCTTTGCTTTGCAGAAAGTCAACCCAAGTGCAATTTTACTTTGAGCCAGAGGTATAATGTGGAGTGGATGCCCTCAGAAAGGCTCTTTAAAAGTTTTGTATTAGGGATTTTCTTTGTTAACTGTAAGCTTGTACTTTTGAGCTTCTGGGTTATTCTTTTTTTGAATGTATGACACAGAAATGACTGGGAGTGACAGCATTTCCCCACTGCCAGAATTCTTCCAAATGTTTGGAACACTAGAAATACTTCTGCTGAAAAAAGCAAATGTCAAGTGTCAGTGGTACTGCAAAGCATATCATATAATATATCACATCATATTGCCAAGATACTCTAAATCTATGCATAGATATTTACCTCTGCTAGCTAATATGCACCCATGTAAATTAAAAATGTGCACCAAATATATCCTGAACCCCTCATTTCATAGTTGATAAAATTTCAGTTTGTAAACCTGAGGTTTTTTTTCATCTATTTGTAAACTTGAAGTCATATTACAGAACCTTCCTTCTTCACTTGAACCTTCTTGCAGGTGATGGTACAAACACAGAATATTCCTCCTATTTTTCTCACCAGCCATCATGCACTGCTGTGTATCCAGTGCTAAAACAAGCATTTTACAGTAGCACTGTAGTTATAAACTGGACCTTTCCCCCATTTTAAAATGAGCCACAAACATTTGCTTGGAAAATCCAACCAAATCAGCTTGCACACAATTCACACAGTAGCTCTAATGTCAGTGAAGCAACCTTCTCCTACATAAAATATTTTTTGAGTTTATATAACAGATACTTAAGATATTCAAATTCCTCTTGAAAACTAAGTTGAGCAAACCAGCAGACAATTTACTTCAGTAAACACAGGCTGCATTACACATAAGCATTGCACATGGTCTCACAGTCACACACAGACTGCCGACCTCCTGTCTGGAACAGCCAGGCTCAGGGTATTTGCTTTTGTTAGGACACTGTAGGATGATGACAGCAGGAAACTGATAAAGAGTCTTTAACTTGATGGTGAACAAGTAAATAGCCCAATAATGGTTCTGTATTTATTTAAAAGCATAGATACTTTTACTAGCCAGACGCTGTCTTCAGAGAAATCCTTAGAGAGTTTCTAAACCTTCTTCAATTCATCAGTCTTTATCATCTTAACATAACCATATTTGATTCATCTCAGATTTTAACCAGGCCAAATCTGATTCATTCACAAACAGCTGGTGCTTCCATGCTTTTCCATTTTCTTTCAATGATCATATGTCCTGGTGGGAATAATGTCTTAGCCAGATTTCTGGAATAAGTAAAATCTTTCTCTCGCTCATGCATATTCAAAATTTATATTTCTGTGTGAAAATAGTACTTGGATTCATGCATATCAATTTTTTCAGACTCAGGCTTTGTACTGAGATATTTTCTAGAATTTATGCTAATGGTTTGTAGATGCTGGCAAAGCTTCCTTGCTGTCCAGCCCATCTACAGCCTCACTCTAATAAAAATCCAAGCAATGTACTCTGTCCAGTTGTCACAAGGATACAAGGATGGAGCAAGGAATCAGAAAATGGGAACAGACTCTTTAATCTCTGGGGGATGAAAACTACCATCTTCTTATACTTGCACAACAGATTGACCAAGGATGAGCAAAAGTCTCTGTACTGTAAAATAGTATAAATAATAAAAGTGTTCTCTTTATTTCTACTTCCAATTAAGAATTATTGTAATTATGGAATCTAGAAGGGCAGAAAAAAATACCTTTTGTTTGAGGAAGCCATGACTTGTTCTACAACAGAACAGTGAAAAGCCATTACAGCCAGACTCTACCTTCTCTAGTGCAGTAATTGAGTGCTAACATCCTTAATCCAGGTCTGCAAGGCAAATGCTCCTTAGCCATCAGAGTGATTTTGAATGATGGATTTTTAAATATCCACCACTGTGAGTAACTAAGGCTTTAATCCATACTAACAAGTCATTTGGTGCAATCAATTGTTGTAGTGGCTAGTGCCTCAGGTTCCTGCATGTGCACTGTATGCACTTCCCATGTGTTCTTCTGGGATACATTCAGCCTTATATCCTGTTACCATCCCTAAATAAACATCTGAGAAGTACACAAGGGGCCAGTTATTTGTTTGGACTTTTCTTTTATGGGCTGGGATGCATTTTGAGCCCCTATGGAAAGAATTTTCAGAATTTGTTTCCTTTGAAAAAAAACTACTTTACACTTCTAAACACTGTCTGGATGTGGAGCAGTGAGTGGGGTCAAGGTGGCACAAATGAGAGCAGTCAGGGCACACACACAAAACCTTCTGCTGTTCTGAACTAACACACAGGCACTGATGAAGATGAAGACAACTTCTATCCAAGTTCTCTGCCAAATAGATAGCAGCTAAAATAAGCAGGAAATATATGTGGAATTGTTGGTAAGAAAAAAAGAGAAGCTGGCAAAGGAGGTGCAGCCAAGGGGACACAGCCTGGGCAGCACAGATGCAGGGACACAGGAGAGCGATGAGAGGGAGCAGAACACACCAGAGGTTCAACATCTGGGTATGAAATGCTCTTTTAACAACTGGTTCCACATTGAACTATACTGAAGTAACTCCAGCTGTATCATGAAAGTTAACTTATAAGCATTAAATATAATTATAGGAAACCACAATGCTCTACATTTTTAAAAACACCTTTTGAAAATAAGTTTCCAATCAATTTTCTCTAAATGGGAAAGAGTTATTTTTAAAAAACCCACAAAATATTTGCTCTAGTATCAGCCAAACCACTGTTGCTCCAGCCTCTTTTTGTAAACTTAAGGTTGAAATCACAAGCTGAAAATTATTTAAAATCCTTTGAAAAGAGTGTTGCACCTAATTCCAGTCATCTGTATTCATGCTTATGAACATAAATCAGGACTAGGAGAACGAGCACTAGTTCAGTTGTTAATACTTTTTCTACCCTTGATGAACAAATGAGCTTTAATAAGCTACAATCAATTTAAATGTTACACTATATCTATAGCCAGGTATTTGTCTTCACTTACTTTTTATTTCTTTTTGAACTAACTAAATCATGTGGATGAATGCATTTTTAATACGTCTAAGGATAAATTAATGTAAGGGTTTTGAGACCTGTGACAGTGATCTCACATAAGAAAATCAAGAAGATATAAAACATACTGGCTCAAAAGAGAGTTTCATTTCTTTACAAGAAATCTCCAAAAGGAAATCTTCCCTCAATTGCTTTGCAATACAACACAATAGTTGCCAATTCCAACTTCATCAGCATGGTACCCTGCAAACCCCCATCATTATGTCGTGCAGTTGTGCTCCTCTGTCTCTATTTCCATGTCTTATAAAGACAGGTATGCAGATAGGGAACTGGTCTTGGAAATACTCTCTGAAGTTTCTGATTGGCTTCCACGTATTATTTTACAGAAGTACCTGAACTAAATGGATGGTTGTGAACAGGAACAATGCAAATATACAAGTTTGCAGTAGGGTACCTGTGTGTGCATGACACTGCTGGCTGGCTTCCTGCAGAACAGTTTGGTGCAGTGTTCTGACACCACACAGCAGCAAGGCAGTACCTCCTTGAGAGAAACAGCAAACTCACAACAAATGCAAAGGCTGAAGCAGAAAATATTGCTATAAATTCTGAATATCATTAGGCATGAGACATTCAAAAATCTTGGCTCAGAAAGGCATACACAGAGGCATTTTGAAAATCTAGATGCAATAATGAGACTTCACTCCTTTAAATTTAATTCCTTTAAGTTTCAAAGGCTGACAACTCTGGAGATTTTTCTTTTTTTCCCCTTTTGCTGGTAGTGCTTACAATTGGTACTTGGCTTTGTACATAAGAATGAATTAAAAACTGCAGCAGGTCAATGCATCCAGGTAGAAAAGCAAAACATATATGCTACAATCCCTAACAAGGGATAGGGATCGCTGTCCTCCAGGCAGACGTAAACTTACCTCAGTAAAGCATTACTATATTTCACGTCTACAAAGGTCTGTTCAGTCCAGACTGAGAATTTGTGTCTCTTTTCACATGCCCTGCTCAAAAGTAACAGCTGCCAGGATGCAGTTTGCATGAGGTTAATGGATCAGACTTTGACTTTACATTTTTGTGTCCAAGAGTGAGTAAATAAAGCAGCAGGTCATTCAGCTTTCAAAGATGGTAGCCAAATATGACTTGAATTGCACTACCAGTGTTCATTCAAAATTACTTTTGATTTTTGCTCAAATGCTGCTATACCAGCTTGTATGAAGTGACCCAACCAACATCTTTCATGCCCATCCATTTGGATCTATTTCCAAAGGCTCCATAAGGTGAAACATCATGACAGCACTCCTTGTTATGATCAGTCAAAACATTTTTTCAGGAAAAACTTCTGTCATGATTTAAAATGTCTTTCAGAGGTTTTACTGTTGCAATGACTATAACTCACTTGTTAGCAAATGCCTTCTCTGTTGCTAATCAGTTTAGTCATTAGCCTTCCTAATTTCAGGTGTTTTCACCATGAATTCCAAATATTTGAGCAAGCAATATAATTGTCCTTATGCTGCAAGATCATGCTGCACTGTTCACTAAACATACAATGACCCCACAAGGACTGGATTATTACTATTATTTTATTTGCAATATTTCACTCTTACGTTATTCAACTTCATATTTTATTTTGATAATTGGCAGTGCAAAAGCTGAAGGGCAAATCTGATTTCAGCACAAAACAGAAATAGCAGTGTGGTAATTACACCAGACATTAGGCATATTTATAATATTTAGTGGTGGTAGTTCAGACTGAGATCACTTCTGTCCTTTGGAATGACCCACACAACATAATTCAGAGTTCATGTGCAAGTTGAAATTATGTTTATTTTATACTACTATTTCAAAATATAATAAATTAACAGTGCACTAAGTTAATGCATCCTGATACTCATCTGGGCACATCAGTAGCACATGCTGTTCCCCCCAGTTCTCACTGGGCTTTGTGTCTCTCTAGAACAAATGTGCACATATTCCTATACCTCCATCTTCTGCTCTTAGGTCACATTGGCAGAGCACTGCTTCTTTCTGGCACTTATCCCCTAGCTCAGTAGGTGGTTTTTGTGGTAGTAATAATTACAAATTGAACATGATATTTCTTTTAGTCAGATAAGGAGGTGGCTGCCATTGCCCTGAGCAGATGTAGTTAGTATTTCTAGCCCTCACTTCTCTATCCCAGCTACCAGTTCTGGCCTCGAATCATGGCAGCCTGTCCTTTTTTGATGTGCTCAGAAAACATTCTAGCTGAAAACAGTATCATGGCAATGAAAATTTAATACTTGCCTACACTTGAAAGCAGACAAGCCAAGTGCCTTAGGAGACTGACTGGGCCTTCTGGTTCCACATCCCAGGGACACATTTTCTTCTGGGTGTTCCTGCAGAGTCACTGTAGGGGCTGGGTTTAACACCACAGGGTTTCCATGACTGCATTGCATTAGTGTTTTCCCTTTTCCAAGCTTGCCTTGCACCTCTGGTTTTTTAGAGGGATGAGGAGAGTGGTGTGTTCAGAATTGTGTCACTCCATGAGGATCTGAGCCCTCAGGCCCCATCCATAGGGCACCTCCTGCAGCACAGGCCTGCCCAGCACTGGGAACTGGAGTGGAGGGACAAATTCATTGTAAAGGCAGCAGAAGGGGATCACGAACATAAGAAGAGCTTGAAAAAACCTCCCATGAAAGTCCTTTCCCTATTTGTTTCTTTGGCCCACAAACTAGCCAGCAAGCTCCAGGGCAGGTTCAGAGAACTAATTCCCTGAAATTAGCCAATGTATTGCTGGTAAGGTCATAGATTATTTCTTTTTTCAGTGTTAAAAAGGCTGGCAGTTATTGAGAGGAACAACTTCTGGAACTCCTAGAAGTCCTCCTTTCTCACAGGGAATTAAAGAGTAAAATCCTGAAGTTTTCTGGAAGATAACTATTTAGATTTGGGTGCTAAGAGGTGCAGCCTGTGCCAGCTGCCATACAATATCTCTTCCTTGCCCCCTTCTTAGCCTTTGTAGAACACTTACTACAGCCCTTAACTCTGCCCTCTGTTTTGCTCAGTTATGAAAAAAGTGCAACACACTTTGTTGTGTTTTATCTACCAGATTAAAAAAAAAAAAAGTATTTGAAAGATTAAAATTCATTGGAATTCCTCACTTTGCCTCAAACCTAGAGAGTACCAGTTTCTATAAAAAGCATTTTGAAGACTGAATTAGAAATTGTTTTATATCGGAAGAGTCTCAATTTACAAGGCTTGCCTGTGTTTACAGCTTGACAAGTAACACACACATTTTGCTGTTCATTGGGGAAATGTGTCCCCTGAGAACAGGGGACATTGCTTAGTCCCAATGCTCCTTACTGAATCCTCCTTCTTGTTAGGAAAGGGATTACAGTGGCATGCTTGGGAGAGTCTGTGGAAAGGAAAATCTCTCCAGAATTTTAATTAGGACAAGAAATTAACTGTCCATTTCATGTAACTCTGACCTACTGAGCTGTATGTTAAGGAGCTGTCCATTTGAAGTACCTGTACACACAGAAAATTCAGTTTAAGATGATTTCCTCACTTTGGTTCCATCTCTTTTTCTCTCTCCCAGAACTAATAATATGAAGGCAGAAGAGAAGACCCCTGCCCTGTCTGCTGCCTGACTTCACCTCTGATGAAAAAGCTTTCTAGCTTTCCTTTTCTTTCTAGTGCTAAGTGTACTTGTGACAAACAAAACTCCCCAAAAACTGAACACAGAAATAATCCACAACAATCTGAAAGCTAATTTGACAGGGACATCAAATTTTTTAGAATAGAAAATCCAAACAAAACTAGTACTAAGGCACACATCAAATCACAGTGCTAAAGGAGACACAGTGGGAGGCTGATATGCCTTAGATGAAGTTTTTTATTTCATTGAGTTTATTCTGTCTCAAGTTTACACAATCAAGGAAAAAACCAATCCACTCAACTCGCTTCATATGAATTCATTAATGACAAAGGTGACATATAAACTTGTCTTGATCAGCTACTGATTTTATTTCTTTCTGATAACACTATTGTTTGGGTAAAACAAATCAACAAAAGAGCTCTACATGTGATCAAATGTTTTTGTGGTGAGTTAAGCAATAGCATAGATTAGGACAAACTGAAGACAGGAATTGATTACCTTTAACAGCTTTAGCCAGTTAACAAAAGACAGAGGGGCTTCAGCTGTGATCTGCTGATTTACAGTACCACCTGAAATATCCATGTGTTCACTAAAACACACAGAAAAAGATAATTCAACAAGCCATAGTGCAAAGTGTGCCTGTCCTGCTATTGGTGAAAATACATAAAACACAATTGTGAAGCTACCAATGCTAATTACCTTCCTCCTCCAAAAAAAAGAAAAATAAAGAAAAAAATGTGGATTTACTGCTGGCAAAGATGCCAAATTGACAAGCAATCACTCTCCTGGCAGCCAGAACACAAACAGGTGGATGTAGCTGGAACACACTTGCCCAGTGACAGCTCAGAGTGAACCTGGCACCACACCAGTTATAAGGGTTGGCAAATCATAGAAGTAAAAACCATCAGCTTAAGTCTCTTGACTCCAACCAAATAATCCAATGGAATAAGAAAGGTTAACAAAGTAAAATATGTTGCAGTCCTTCAGAATGATGCCAGTGCTAAAATAATCATTTATACTTCCTAAGGCAAGACAGGAAGGGGGCAATCAACTCTCTCCAGCATCCACGGAATGTTGGTGTTAATAGGACCCTCTGTCTGAAAAAATCCTCTCTCTTTATTGCCTCAGGAAAAGGGAAAAACAAATGAATACACAGACATTTTATCAAACCAAGACTGAGGAATTTTTGGGCATCTTGCTGGTTGTTAGTTTTAAATATCAGCTGTCTGTGCTTGACACTGTACAGAACTGACCCAAAATGAGACTCTTCTAACTCTAAGCTAGACATGAAAATATGATTCACCTAGAAAACATATTCTGTGCAAAGAAATACAAACCTACATGTGGAAAGGGATTTATTACATTAAATAGAGTAATTACCAACTAGATAGTTATTTAAATGCCTTAGGGAGGAAAAACGAGTCAAAACAGTTTTATAATGATTTGGAAGAAAAGAACCTGGTCAAAATTTTCCTTTCCTGTTTACCTTCAAGACATGCTGCAAGGTAGATCTGTTTGGTGTGGCTGCAGCAGAGGTTGCTTTGACATAATTAATTAGTGAGGATGTTTAAGTTCTGATAGAAGTTTCAGTTAATATGTATCTGGGCACTCTGTGTCCTGGGCAAGTGCCTGGCAAGTTTTGTGCAGTTAAACTTTTGATATTTTATGTTAGCTAACCATGTACAACTAGCACATGATTTTCAAAGGGATGTTTAAGACTTTAAAAATTATTTTTGTACCATACTTCCCTTTCTGGCCTTCTTTTTAAAGCAGATGTTGGATTTATTACATATACACAGCCAAAGGGCCACAGTCAGGCCCAATGTGCAGAAGTAACATGGTCTCAGCAGATGTGAGTTGCTAAGCATGGTAGAGATTGGTGAAATCTAAAGAAACATGGAGGCAGCAAAGTAAATACAAGAATGATCAAAACAGATGCACAAATGCCCCAAAATGGTGAACACCCTAGGTAAGGTCAAATACTATTGCATACTCAAGGGTTTGACTGAGGGAGCAGCCTGCTCTTGTAGAGGAGTCACAGTAAGGGAAGAGGTAAAAATATTAAAAATATATGGAAGGTAGAAAAGTACATTTGTACCTCTCAAGTTTGGATGGCCATTAGCAAAATTCTTTACTATATTTGCCCCATTTGCTACTGAAACACTGACGAGGTATTGCAGAAATAGTTTCCTGCACAATCCCTAAACTCCAGACACTAGGAGTTTAGATCTGTTACCAAGCCTTCCATACCTCAAGAGCAGCCCAGCTGCTTTCTCCTTTCTACCATACAACTTAGAGAGATGAGCTCTGTGTGTGCATATACAGAATTTTGTTTATATGTAAATGCCTGAAAAAATTTGGAACTACAACTAGTGACATGTAAAACCCTGATGAAAAAGTAGCTGCTACTAAAAAGTGGGTTTTGATGAATTTTGTATGATCTCTTTAAAGATTCTCTAATGCATATTTCAAAAGATGTTTCAATACTCTAAGTTTTAGATCAGCTCATAACTGATAATTTAGATTTTTCCAGGACTATTCTCCTGCGGTATCTAGTTTCCAAACTGAGATTTAAATGTATAGTAGTTCTGAATGAAATCACAGGCTGAATATTAGATTACAGCATATAAAACATCACAAAATCCTTTGTTAATGCTAAATTAAAACCTCAGCTAAGGCAAACTTACTAAAAGTGTCTGGGAATACCAGAATTACAGGCCTTTTGTGCTGAGCAGTTCTCTTGTACGACTTGTTTCTAGTGCCTCTGTATAAGGAATGTTCAAACATTACCAATTACTTAAGTTCCTAAGACAGGCGCAAACTGCAAAGAAATACATCATTTTAAAATAAGATTATTTCTTATGAAAATAATCCCAGACAATAAATAACTGCAAAATTTCGCTGTTGTATGGGTATGTAGACTGTAGCCTCGTAATAGTTACTGGATATTTCAGATAATTTAATATTGTTAGGTCAGCTTTAGGCATTTTACTGATGTCAAACTCCGTCCTCATACTCCAGCTTTTCTCTTCCACACCCCCCGGTGCTCTGAGTTTGCTGTTGTTCCACAAGCTGGAGTCAACTCACTTCACCTTGATATCTAAAGGGCAATTTCCAGCTCCTCCTGCTCACCCTGGCACAAGGGAGCAGGGCTGGAAGGTTGGCTCAGCTGCCTGCACAATTAGAGGCTCTGCTTGTTCCCTCGGGATGGGGCCATGACCCCTCTTGTGATGCTCTTTGAGGAATCCAGGTGGATATTCCAGGATAAAAGCACAGCTTTGCCTCTGCCTACCCACACCAGGACTTGGCCACACTGCACCTGCTTGCTGCACAAAGCTATGGTTCCAATTTCCAGAAGTCCTTAGTTCTCACTCAGGCACCAAAACAAACAAGCTGAACTCCCTGGAAAATACAAGCAAATGAAAAAACCTTCCTGGGCTTGCTAAAAGGTGTTGCATCAGTTGAGTAACTGAAAGTAAAAGGGAAGTCAACAGCACCATTACCTTTTATCCAGCTCTTGGTTTGCCATCTTCCAATATGACAACAAATTGAACAAATATGAACAAAAATTTCTGGCTAATGTAAAAAGCATAAATAAGTTTTTCATTCTCCTAAGCCCATGCTTATTCACATCACAATTTATTTCACTGTGCCTAAAACTTTTATTCTCCAAAAGGCTGAAACATATAAGCAGCATAAATGACACGCAGTTGAGGACAAAAGGCAGCAGAGTAAATCCTTCCCAATGTCTGTCTGCACCAGAGAACAGATCTCTGAAGCAGAGCTCTTGGCCATAGCATCCATGCCTATTGCTCAGTCTATACACATCATATCTATTAGCTCCATTTGCTGGATCACAGATGAGAGCAGAATATCCAATGGAGAGCTGCAGTGCAGAAAGAAAACTCAGGTCCAAGAGGGTAAGTCTGCTCTAGAGCAGAATCAAAGTATTAGTCTCTCAGCTTCCTAAGAATCTTGTCAGTCACTGTAATTATATATTTTAAAAATAAGTGATAAGTCTGTTTTCTCTGTCCTGTAGCAAACTGATGCTGACCATTTGTCAACTATTTTAATTCATGCTTTAATATGCATAAAATCAAGATCACAAGTAAATCATAAATGAATGCAGAAATGTGTTTGTAAACCTTAGTTCCCCTGCCATGATAATTGCTTAATATCTGGCATTAATGATGTTTTTTCTAATGCCAGAAAACTGACATTTAAACACATTTAAACATTAATGTGCAGGCATTCATGCAGAGACAGGGGATTATTTAAACAGGAAGGAATACAGTTTAAGAGACAAAGTATTTGTTGTCCCCCTGTAAAGCACAATCTGACTTAATCAAGGTTACATATGTAATACATTTTCCTACTAGGTTTTTATAGCTATAGTATATGTACATTCAAAAGGTATAATTAAATAATTTCAATTAATTGAAATATTTTCAAATTTAACATTGCAAATTTAATCTGCCCATAGCAGAGCACCTTTAAAAGTCTTGTAGAAAATCTAATACAGTTAATTTCAAATTGCATTTTTTTACTTTGCCTTCTTAGCTTGTAGGACATGAGTTAGAAAATACTTGCTCTTTAAGGATACAAGTGTATAAAATTAAAATAAAATGCTGCACCTGCTTATATTGGGCCTTAATGTATTTTCTTAACCCCAAATCCTCTTATGCCAATATCAAGAAATCATTCTCAGACTTTCCTTGTAACTAATAATCAGTCTTTTCTGTCCAAATGACAAGTCTGACTGTCTGCTGTGTGGCAAGGCATTGCCTTGAGACAGCATTAATAAAGACTAAAGGGATGTGTATGAGGCATTTCAAAGGGCTCAGAACAAAGACATTCTTAGCTGGGGCTCCCTGACAAAGGAAATTCGTGACCTTTGCAATTAGTCTCACAAAAATCACAAGAATAATTTAATTTAATCTCATGCTCCATAGGCCCATTTGTTACAGCAGACACCATGGCTCATATCACAGGTGTTACATGCAACAAATGTAGGAGATAAGAAAAAAAGATTAATCAATGAAATTGGACTTCACTAAAAAAGAAACAAAAACCAAATCGGGCGAGCCACTGATTTATTTTTAGTTTTATTCTGAACTTACTCTCCTATTTCAAGCAATCAAATATATCTGTAAAAATAGATAATGAAGTTGTAATGGTTTAAACCTTTTGACTTAATCATAAGGCAAAATTGCTAAGGGACTAGCACTGGTCTCTGTGAGAGCAACAGAAAAATCCCTAAAATGGAAGCAACATAATGATCAAACATAGATGGAAGCAACAGGCATTTTTATCTTTATTTGTTTTAGACATGGACTTGGCTTTTAGTGCACAATATTTCAAAGAAAAGTCTCTAATGCTCCTAAAATAGCCTGGAGACTCGATTTGCCACAGAGCTAAAAGAAATACCTCATCAGAGCAAGGGACCTGATTGTCTCAGAGATTTGGCACAGGCGCTCTCAGCCAGGGCAGAAAGCCCCAGCGACTTCTATCTCCGAATAATAATGAGGAACCAGGCATCAGAGTCACTGCATATTGTTTTGAGCTAATTCCTCTGGAAGATAAGCTACTCTTAAGACTCAAAGCATTTTTCATGCCACAATATGAACCTTTAATATCTGAAACACTTATTTCTTATGAAACTGTAATACCCAATTGTTACAGCACTGGGAGTGACTCATTTAAATTTCTTAATTATTGCAAGCAACTTTGTCAATAATATAACATTTTGAAGAGATTAACATTTTTTTAAACAATAAAAGCTTTTGTGTCAGCCAGCAACTCCTTAAAGGGTTTCAGCTGTTTTGCATTACTAAAATGCCAGAGCAACTCAGTATTCACAGGCAAAAATAAAATGTTTAAATAATGTGATGATTGTGACACTGAGACAAATTCCACATTTGCTTTTGAAACCACAATGGCAAGATTAGTGCATTCTGTGAAGTATCTACTAGATTTTTTTTACTCACTGCATACACAAGCTGCTCAGTGAAAAGGAATAAATTTATATGTGACCTGTTGTAGTTTGTTTTGCACATTGATAAGCTACAAAACATTTTGTTTCTCTAAGTAATTTAATAACAAATAAAAATGGGAAATCTAATGTCTTAATATTACCTCTACCATCATGTATTCTAAACGTAGTTCTTTCAGATATTCATGAAAGAAAAATGTCTCGTGGTCGGTAGAGACACCTTTATTTTAATTAAAAAAATATATAAATTTTCTTTGGAATTCTGTTTTCAGAAAACAGAATTATGTTTCATGTCTTTCATCACTTCTCCAAGGAAGCCAGGGTTTCTTGAGACTGACATTTGTTTATCTGCTTTCTTCTCTTTCTAGGTATTCAAAGAGCTGAACATCATTCAGGACCTGCACTCCACAGACAGAGACCTGGCACTTCAGGGGTCCCTGGGTCCAGACACCCATCCTGCACCCATTGGTGCCTTTCCCTTCCCTTTTACCAAGCCTTCATTATCTGTTGTGGGCTGGTTGAAATATCCTTGTTTCTGGACAGGGTGCATAAATGATTTAATATTTTCTAGAAAAGAGCAGAACTTCGTGTGGTGCTCACATGTTTTCAAACACACTCATGCATTCACTGAGCATACATGATTACAAGTATCAAAATTTCTCATCTTTTGAAGAGAAAATCAGCAGATTATGACTGTTCTTGAAAAATAAAAACATATCTGAGATGAGAGATGAGAGAGATTTTGTATTCCTGTCACAAAAGAAAAACTGAAACCAAACCTTCAGTTTTTGGAAGTTTAAAGTACTGAGGATAGACTTGACAGACTGTCATCAATTTGCTCCAGACATGAAGGAAGAATGCCATAACTATGTCATTATGTTTCTGAAAGCATATCCAAAAAAGTACATTCATGCAACAGAGGAAGAAACAAGGGAAAACTCAGCTATTTTGCCTACCCTCACAGCAGGCTCAAACTGTAACCAACAGAGGCACACTTGTTCTAGGGTAAAATAGAAATACCTATCTGGTATTTCATTACACATGTATGAAATACTTGGATATATGCATAGCTAATAAACATATTTCATATGTATACACACATACACAGAAAAATGCACTTGTGTATAAATACCTGAATGGCAATGGGATCAGACTTGATTTAAAATGTCATTTTCAAAGCACAGAAATTCTAGGTTCTTAACAATATAATTCAATAAATAAGAACTAGCTCATAGGAAGTGAAATAAAATTCACACCATTGCATAAGGACATAAATAGCATTCTCCTTCTTGCTTTCGACACATTCAGAAATCCATAACTCTACACCAGAAAATTTCAGGGAAATAATCTAACAGATCTGTATCATAGCTTTAGAAAAATCTATTGGTAAACATTCACATTTGAACTGGTTACAAGAGTGACATTAAATTTTTATTACAGGTCATCATTCAATGCCATTCTTGATGACCTGTTTGCTTTTTCCAAATACCTCAGTCTTATGGTAATTAGCCAGCTAATTACACATTTACCATATGGACTGGTGCTGCACAACCCCCTATTACCCCAACTAGAATATATTGTTAATTGTAATAATATAAAGCTACAGTATTCAAACTGAGACATTTCATCATCTCACCTGTGCAGTGGAGACTAGAAAAATTCACAGACCAAAAGCCCATAAGCAGCAAGTTTGTGGGAAAGGAAACAACAGATTCCTTCTCTTGCAAAATGAACAGGTCCAAACAGTCACAGAAATAACATTTCAAGCTGCTGCTTGAAGTGATGCCACCATGACAGTTGGTCATTATGATTAATCTTGTGAGAAATACTGATTATTATTAAATACATGTACATATCCGTGCATTCACACAACAGCAAGAGTGCCCAACAAAACACACCAGCACTATTTTAAGAGTTTGTATCAATTCTGATCTGTATCCCACTCTCCCTTTTCCCAGAAATGCCACCACAGCTGGGGAATGATACTTTAAACTGTTAGAAAATTTCCTGGATCCCTAACTGAGGAATGCTCTCTGGGGAAAAAAAATTAAATATGTTATTCATTGACAAAATACTAGAAATCTACCAGTGATTTGAGTATAACACAGAATCCCTACTGTGCTTCAAGGCCTGTTTATTACTGACATTAAGTCCTGAAAATTGCCAGCTTATTTGTAGCTCACTGGACTCAGTGGTGTGGCAAACAGACCATGAGGTTTCAGTTCAGGCCATGTACATTATGCAAGGAGAATGATTGTGCTTAATGATTAAACTTCTATTCATTGCCACAGAAATACAAGGAAAAAGGTCAAAGACACATTTCCCTGTTAAAATGACTTTTTCTGTTTTTATGACTCCTCATTTAAAAGCAAACCTGTTCAGTTTACTGTGCTATGAATTCCTTTTCAGCTGATTGGTGTGTTATGAAACAACTGTGAATATGTGGACAATTATTTTGTGTGATGATATTCACTAGGCTCTGACACTCCTATTTGGGTAGGATTTATATCTGATAGACAAAAATAAAATAAGTCTAGCTTGCAGATGGTTAAATAACTGAATTTATAAAGCTGACTGAGCAAAACGGCTCTCTTCAGAGGTTTCACTTTTAAATCTTGTTACTGCTCGTTGGTGAGGATTTGCAAACACTGTGCCTGTCAAGCTTCCTGATCAGTGATAGCTTTGAAACTGAGCTAAAGCAGCATGGAAAAAAAGCCAAAACTGGATTTAGTCTCATTTCAACAACCATTTTAAAGCTGTTCTCACTCAAAGAAATAAAAGTTATGATATTTTTATGCTTTTGGTTTGCTGCATATCTTTAGCAATAACCTCTGCCTGAAAAATAAAAATCTCCAAAGTGAGTACAGAAGGAAAATGTCCTGACTTTTTTCCCTTTTAATTTCTGGGGATTGTTTTGGAACCACATTTTCACTGACAATCAAGAGTGCTGAATCACATATCTGAATTTGGGGAATCATTACATGCATGATTTCCTATAGCATGGCCAGACCTAAAATTTGCTGTTTTCACAGCAAACTGTTTAGACAGGCATTACAGATTCATTCACCTCCCTCTCTCTCCTCACATTGCCAGAGTTACTGAACATGTCCCTCACACAACAGTTAATACAAAGTGACTTTACAGAATTAAATCTAGCATCAACTATTCCAAGATAAAAAGTATGGGAGGATGTGAGTGAGCAAATATACATGCTTAATTGTGTGCAATCAGCACATTTTGCAGAAGTGATAATTAGGATGAAGAACATTACCTCAGAGAACACCACCTTATCCTAAAATTTGGGCGATAAAGAAAATGCAGGTTTTGAGTGAAGAGCAGGATTTTAGGGGTACAGCATTATTGCACACCTTAATGAAACAAGAGGATTCTTGAGTATGAGAAATGTCATATGATACAACCATTGCAGTGAAAGAAATACTATAAAGCTGTTATTTTTCTGTGCACAATTTTACTTCTATTTCCTCTGTTCTCTCAAAGAAGTGATGGAGACTTATCTTCAACTATAGGCTCATCCTCCTTCGGGGGTACTGGCGGAAGGGTGAGCATTTTGCTTTTCTTTGAAGTGCAAGTGCACACTGGAGATGAAAGCAACTGCATTATTGTCTTTGATGTTTTTGATACTGAGTTTCTCGTTTGATTTTTTTTGTAGACATTTGGAAAGTAGATTTACTTCCTCAATCAACCTTACCCCAAATCCTCAATAGGTACTTATCCCCTTAAATATCTGAAATTGATATCACTATATTTAAAAGTTTGAGTTTGAAATACTTTAATAAATGCAATAAATTCTAAAACATGCCACAGCTTCTTTATTTGTACTGAGTCCTTAATCACACTATGTGCTATATAGAGAGAAGAAGCAAAGGAAAACCTGAAAACTTACATGAGACACCACAAAGACAACATGCTTGAAATAAAAATCCTTTTTCAGGGCAACCCTTTATGTACTGCTTTTAATATTATCAACAGTGTGCTCATTAGACAAAATTTTTTAAAAAGCCAAGGAAAAAAAAAAAAAAGCAAAAAGCAAACCCCAAAACCTGTTCTTCCCAGCAGTTAAGATTTAAAAGCTAAATCCTTCAAAAATATACCTAAGCCTCCAAGTGGCTTACTCAGAAGAGTAAGGACTATGTGAACAGTGGATTCTCCAGGACTGCGTGACAGGAATAGCATGGAACAAAGGACAGCTGTAAGGAAACACACAGCAGATGGGATAAGGATTCATATGATATGATAATTTACAGAGAAGTTGCCTGTCTTGCATGTATATCTGGTTAGCTCATTTAAAAATCAAAATGTTACACTCTGGGAGCCAGGTATAAAAAGCCACAAGTGGTGGTGGTATAACAATCAAGCATACTAGCTGCAGATTTGTTTCCCGTAGGTATATTCTATTTTACATATATTTGGAAAGGTAATTGAATTTTAAAACAGAGTAGTTATTGTTTCTTTCAAAAGGTATTTCACTTTTGTCTCACACGTGATTGTATCAAAATAGAAGTGGCTGAAATGTTCCATATGATTTAGTATCTCCTTCAGTTCAATATTGGGCAGATACATTCTTCCAAAAAGAAAATGTACATCCACATCTAATCACACCTGGCTGAGAAATGCCTGCCAAGACAATTGGCACCATCACTTTTGCTCTTCCTTCAGAACAGAGTAGACCCAGTAAGCAGAACAGTTAAACTCCAGTGTGCTTTTCCTTGCTGACATAAATTTGAAAGTGCAGAGAGGCATGTCACTTAAAGAACAGTGGCAGAAAAGGAAAAAATTAAAACAAGGTGAAAATACAAACACCTTGTGAGATTTTTTGTTATGAAATACCCTACAGAATTGTTTAGTTACTTCTAAGTAGCAAGGCCAGGGCTACATGACTTTTACAAGCTCTTAGGATAACTGGGAAGTAACATGAAATTGAGGATGTTTTCATCTTTATGATAGGGTGCCTTCAAATTACAGATGTCTCAAGTTAAAATCTACCTCTCTGGTATGAGGCAAGGGCACTTGGCGTTTGACAGAGAAACTGATATTTCATCTTTAGAATGAAAAATATTACAACAGGAAACTGCCAAAACCCCCTGTTATTTTGTTAAAAATCCTGGTCCTCCCTTTCCAAACTGCACAGACTTTCTTCAGGAGCTCTTAAACCTCACTAACAGCTATATTAGCTCCTTACAAAAAAAAGTTAATTGTATCTGACAGTATTTACGGACAGTTCCTACATCTGTATTGTTCTTAGCTTGGTTATTGCACATAAAGCTGACAGAATTTCTGGTCTCTTTGCACACTTTGCTCTCAAGTAGGTGTAATTCAAGATGGCTGTAAAAGAAACACTCAACATTAAAATCTGCCTACAGAAATTCTCTCCAACTGGCTCCATAGGTTTCAGTCAGCAGTGGCCTCAGTCTGGCTGGATCAGACATGTTTGAGGTTCACCACCAGTAAAGATGCCAGACATCATCATCCCAAAAGCTTCTGTCACCTCTGACAGCTGACTTGCCCCAAACACAAACTCAATTCCCTGGCAGGGCAGCAAGGAATAAACAGCCTCCACTGGGGAACTGCAGCTTCTTTCCACAGCAGCACAGCCTTTCTCAATCAGCTGCTCAGACACAGGATAGCTGGGCAATCTATTAAAATAATTTTGGACATAATGGGGGAATTGTTGGTAATCTCAGAGTGCCTGAAACTCTGTGATCCCTTCTACAGTGCAGGAATCCTGTGCCAGAATGCACATGAGGACCTAGCAGCAATTTCTTTGTACTGAATAACAGCTTATCCAGTGAATTAATAGTTTGTCATCCTGGACCAAATGGAGATAAAGTAGAAGCTAGTTCTTAAACACAACTAGATAGATGTGTAGTGAGGAAAATACTGCCAAAGGAATTGAGACAAGACAAGCAGTCTACTGCAATTTACCCAGTAAAAATGCAATTACTGAGTATGTTTTGCTGTAGCACCAGGAGCAGGATGCAAACGCAAAGCACATCTGCTGCTCCACCCCACGAACACTCCCAGGTACAGTGAGACATTCAGTACTGGCACCTGGGGTGCTGCACTCTGCAAGTGAACTTGGAGGTGGCACAAAGCCTTCTCTGACAACTTTTACATTCTCAGGTATCATAGGTTTGGATCAGCACAAAGGAAGGTCAGACTGCTGCTGATCCCACCTACAGCTTTCCTGCTTCTTTCTGGCATGCAAACCAATTATCCAGCCTGCACTACATTTCCAACTCTATTTAGCAAGAACTAAGGAGAAATGCTAGTTTCATGTGACGTGATGAAATTCTCTTCCCTGGATCAGTCCATATGACAAAAATATGCTAAACCTTAGTGCCATAATTCACTACCTTTTCAGACCAAAATGTAAAATAATGTGTCTTTACTGAGGAGCTGTCCCTTGAATATTGTCACATAAAACATATATAAAAGAGTTCCTAGAAAGACCAGTGTAAGATATGTGGTTTACAGGACAATCTTTTTCCTGCTTATTTATAGAAAATAAGTACAGTTTGTTTCTTTATCTTTTTATTCTTAAGAGGTCCAGCATTTCAGGTTGCAGTTGTACATACATATACTTAACACAGCAGATATGAAATTATTGGCTCTTCCAAGAAGTAAAATGTGATAAATTAAGACATCCTTTTCTGGAGACAAAACTTCCTCTTTTATCCTGAATCTGCCCAGATAAATATGTATCTGCCATTTCTGGACCTATTTCTAAACATACAACCAGATAAATATTTTTCCATCTTTCCCTACATATACAAATTATAAGACTGGTTCCTACCATTTCTCATTACACATTCAGTAACCAAAGAACTTTATTAATTTTCAATCCTTCACCCTGCATTCTACTCTATACTGGGTGAACCTTTGAACTCTGTAATTAATATTTCTCATATTTGCTAAGAAATCATTTGATCTCTGACTGCAAGTCAAAATGATGTTAGTTAACTCTCTGACTTTACATGAAGTCTGCTCCTTTTAAAGGGTGTAGAATAAAACTTCAAAATCCTACAGAACATGGGCATTTCCTACCCCTCAAAAATCACATCCTGAACTTGTGTATTTTCAATGGTGATGACAGAGGATGCAGTTGACATTGGGTCTGTAAGCTATATTTAGCATACTTCTTCTCTCCAACAATTTGTACTCTTTGTTGGTGTCAGGATGTCATCCATTCAACACAAGTACCACTGGCTAGGCTGGAGCACGGGAAGGAAACATTCTATTTCCAATGTCAGGAGGGGCTGAAGATGTTTCAGCAAACGTCCTCCTTGTTATCTCACTCCTGCCAATCATTAGAGCTGAAATCCAGTTGAACCAAAGATGTGAGTGCAAGACTTCTTCATCAGTCAAATGACAGACTTCAGCTTCAAATGATGAAGAAGCTGTTCCAGCTCCCTGGGCTGACACTGCACTGCAAAGGGCTGGAGAATACCTCTATCAGTGCAGCCATCACATGGATTATGGGAGAGGTTTTATTATGCTGGTGGGAATTAATATATTGGACAGACGCAGAAAATGTCATGTTTGCAAACAAAGGTTTCCATTATTTTCTTAGAGAATGAGCAGGCTACTCCCACACTCTAAATTAAACATGCACCACAATGTCAAGGCATCCAGTGCCCACACTGATTTTAAAAAATAACCCATCATATTTAAAAACAAGCTTAAAAAACCCAAAACAAACCCACAAGATAAAGGAGTACACTGTGAAAATCACATCACACTAATTTTGATTCTATATAAGAGATGCTATGCTTTAAAAGCCGAGCAGCAATTAATTAAGAAAACTGCAACCTAAACCTCTAAGACATATGGACCACTCCAGTATTCAGCTCAGCCTCCCAACAAGGACTGATTACAAACTCATTTCAGTTACTATTTTGTGACAGCTACTGAAGAAAATGGAACTGCATGACAATTTTTTTTCTAAGACATGGAATAGTAAACAAAGTATGTTACATGACATAGTAAATTAATGCTATTAGTGAAAGCAATCTGCCAAAATCTGGCACAAATAGTTGACAAAGTAGATCATAGAACAGTTGGGGTTGCAAGGGACCTCTGAAGATCATCTGGAGTCCAACTGACCTGCTAAATACACATGTAAAAACACAACTGAATAAACTGTGATAGCAAAAAATAAAAAAGGACACCAAAGGAGAATTAAAAAAAGTTCCTTTTATTCGTAATTCATACAAGAAAATATTTTTTAGTGTAGGAACAATTAGTTAATACCCTGGAGAGCAGTATATATATGTATGCTATCTGACAAATGGATTAATGGTATTCCCCTAGCTGACAAAAAATGGCTTTCTATGTGCCTGACTATTCCCCCTGCCTTTCCCCCACCCTCTTTAATCCTGATAGATCATGTCAAGTCCTTGATTCTGAACTAATTAAAACTCTTGGTTTGGTGCAGACCGGAAAATAACAGTCTGGCTCAGACCTTCTTCCTAATTAAAATCTTCATTTAGAAAAAAAAGTATTCTTCCATATTTTTGTTCTTATATTCAGGCCAAATTGCTTTGCTATGCAGCTTGTAGAGATTTAATTTTCTTTAAGAATTCTCTATTATTTTTGTAAAAAAGAAAAATGTGCAAAAAGGTAAGAGAATTTCCCATTTCACAGTTTTTTTTTCTCCATGTTCAACCTTGCAACAATACAAGAGCTGCCTTGGTTTCTTTGAAAAATTATGACTTCAGCATAAGAGAGCTCAACTGTCCCTGGTTTGAAAACAAAGAAGATCCCTAACTGAAAAGAAGCTGAACACATGTTATTAGGTAGTATTTATTTCATGAGTTTAGTTTTTTTCCTTTGACAAAACATAAATGTGTTTTCCACAGTAAAGCTACCAGAGGGTGGGAACAAGCTTCTAAAACCTTCTCGAAGCAACAAGCCAATCTGATGTGGTGGAACTATTTTTTCAGCTTACCCCAGGAAGAGTTTCTTCTTGTCTTTTACAAGTACTAGAGACTGGAAGCAGAAGCAAGCAGGTAGGGGCCTGGAAGACTCCGGGGGCAGAGGAAGGACCTCAAAGAGTTGGACTGATGCAGAGGCAAAATGGAAGAGCTACATCTGGGGGAGAGGAGAGAGAACTAACATGACAAACTCCCACAAGAACAAAGGGGAAGGAGTCTCCTTGTTTCCATGCTGAATGATCCAGGGCTGGATCATTCTGCCAATTCCTTGCTCTTTGTCAAAGAAAGTACTCAACAGTCACTAAACAGTCACTAAACCACAGCAGGATACCAACACCACTGGACACCATCCTGATTCCACATTTGGGAATGCTGTTGGTGCCACCAGCACCAGTTAGCATTTCCACGATCCCCTCTCCTGCAGGAACCACCCCAGTAACTCAATCACTGCCTCAGAACAAAGTACCCACCCTCATCCACAGCTCCCTCTGTGGTCTGAGGGCTTTCAATCCTGGCCAGGCCACAGGGACACACAGTTGACATCTTAAGGCTAGGCACCACTGGACTACTTCCAACTCCCCAGCACATTACTGACTAAACAGTAAACATTTCCACAGGATTTAGAGATATTTGTGGGATGATGTCCGCATGTAAAAGGACAGAAATAACCTTTCTTATTCAAACAGACCCTTTTGTGCTTAACATCAAATGATAAATAGAAAGCTGAGCAAGTCCTCTAAATAGGTAATGAGTAACTCATACTGGCCTTTAGTAAGCTGGCATTAAACACTATCATTATAATTGGAATTGAATAAAAGCAATTAATAGAAGTGATTTGTTTCTGTGTTCTCTTTTTTTTTTTAGAGATCTGAAAATTAGAAGTTAACAGAATAGTTCATTATGAACAAATCACAAACTATCATGCATTAATATATTACAGCTACTCTGAAATAAACTAAGCAAGTTAACATTAAGAAACATCTCTACAATGAAGCATTTATTTTTAATCCATTAAACCAGGCTATTTCCTTTTAACATTTGGATGCCGTAGCAATATTTACATTTGCATTCTGCAGAAACTTCCTCTCTAGCATATCTAAATAGATTTAATTTCTTCGGCTGCTGGACAGTTATACCTAAGATCCTTTTTTCATAACACTAAATAAGCAAACAATCTCTTCCCCCCGTAAGTCCTGGAAAATTGCCAGCAGAGGTGTTAACAGATGAGCAGCCATGCATGTGGCTTTTCCAGTGGGACAGACACTTGCCTTGCCACTCCAAATCAGAGTAACACTCCTTTGCATTTGCCAGAGAGCTGCTCATCTGTGTGTTCCATAACCTCTTAATCTGTAACACGCAGGTTATTTTAAGCAATTTAAAAAGAGCTCACTTGCACTAAACCAGATCTTTGTACTCAAATAGATTAGGGAGAACAAACATAAAAAGCTCTGCTGTCAACTGTCAGAGAGTGATAACATGTGCCATGTGGGAAAGGTTGCTGCAACCTATCCTGGTAAAGGAGACCTGTCCACAGTGTGAAATGTTCAGAAAGGAACACAGTTCTCTGAGGAAATAGAGTTTTTTCATTTTCTGGAAGAATGATGGGTGTGTACAAAGGTACTGGAAGAGTTAATACAAGTAGCCCTAACTGCAGCTGGTAGATGAATATAAGGAGATAGTTAATATAGGGTTTTGTTTATTTCTTTTTTAAATTCATTTTCATGGAATTAAACAGCTGATTTTTAGCATTTTAAAAAACATAATCTTTATATATTTTTTTAAAAATTAAATATAGTTTTGTCTGAAAAAAATATTTCATAAAAAATAATTTCTGGCTCAATTATTGCTCAAATATTTTCTGCCTTTCTAGGCTCCTTGTCCCTGCCTTTTTTGCAGAATGACAGTGTTGGAACCAGCTTAATCTCAGCTCCATGGAGGGGAAACAAAGCAGATTTGGAAAAAAATGAAATTTCTAGCTGTACAAGAGGTGGGCTGGCCCACTCATGCTTAACATGCAAATAAAATTTTGCTTGGACTAAAAGACAGACAGCAAAGAGAAAATTAGATAGAGATCAAAAAAAAGAAAAAATTAAGTCCATTAAGAGGAGTGTTCTGAAGTGCTGGGTTTGGAGCCAAACCCAAAGAATCCTGCAGCATGAAAACCCAGCTCACCTAGGAACAGTGAGAAGGGGAATATCCACAAATGCAGTGACTGGCAAAAGATCAAACTTCTCTGTGAAGAAACTCTGCCTTCAAGGTACAGAACAGGAATGGGGTAAGGAGCCAAAACTACAGGTCACCTGAAATATCATAGAAGCTCTTTCCAAGAATAATTGACACGATGATATTCCATGCATCTCACAAGAGCTCAGCTTGTGCTGAATGAGCTGTCACAGTCAAACACCATTGTTTCAGTTGCAGTTTCAT
Source organism: Erpornis zantholeuca (assembly GCA_013400515.1). Taxonomy (NCBI): domain Eukaryota; kingdom Metazoa; phylum Chordata; class Aves; order Passeriformes; family Timaliidae; genus Erpornis; species Erpornis zantholeuca. Next base: position 137,242 of record VZTN01012424.1, read on the forward strand.
GTCTAAAAATGGTATTTGTACAACCTTTGTGGAAGGTCTGAGCCTTCACAAATGGTAGAAGGAAAAGGACAGGTGAGACATCCAGCCCCTTCCTTCTGCCTGGCTCCCTTCCCCTCACCTGCTGACCCCTGGGGTGCTCCTGACCGAAGGGCATCCTCTGCCTGGGAGCAGGCAGGAACAGGAGGTTCCTTTCTGTGTCAGGAACAACCTCTGCCTGGGAGCAGGCAGGAACAGGAGGTTCCTTTCTGTGTCAGGAACAACCTCTGCCTGCCCACAGCACCCACACACACACGTGGGTGTCCTACTAGCATGTGATGCCTCACCATCTTTGCATGTTCAAGTTTACACCAAAATCTCTTGAAAACATTGTTATAAGCATAAGGTACTAAAGAAAAGAGAGGCTAAATCCTGGATTTTAGTTGCAGAGAATGTACTCATCCTAACAGCCAAACCACCCAGCTTCACATGAATAGTTCCAACTATTTAATCTTCCTGTGTATGTCAATGTATGAGGTAGCAATAAATATTTTTTCTTCACAGCACTGATTTGACTGTTGTTATATTGTCCTACCAATATGACATAAACCTGATTTATTACACCTTTTTACAAGTCATGTTTCAGGAATCTCTTTTCAAGTGATTTGGAAGTAAGCAAACTTTTCTGAGGCAGAGTTTGTTTCCGTAAGTCCAAAATACTAAAAAAAAAAATTGTTCAGAGACCTTAAGAAGAGTTTTCCAACTGTGAAGTTGAGCACTTTTGATTAAAATGGTATCTGGAGCAAAGTTAAATAATACTTCTGGGGTTAAATGCTGCAGTTACTAGGCAGAGAGACCAGGAAAAAAGCCAAGTTTGGCTGATTTCCCCAAATGCATCACTCTGACCATCTGTGAGAGAGGTAATGTTCTCTTAAGAGAAGAAACAATTATTGAAAAATAGGTTGTGGGATTGTCTTGATACTTATTTTGTTGTTGTTCAATTAACTCTTCATTTATAGTCTTCCCAAAGCACAAAAATCCCCTGATGAACCTGAACACTGTTGGTTCTGTTAATCCATGAAGTTTGTTTCTGATTTGAGCACGCACACAGTGCAATAGGTGAAGCTCCTCTGACAGACTGTGGTTACACCTTGCGTATCTTACCCTGCAGAGTTTTGTCAGTGCTGTAACCAGAATCCTGGCTGCAGGTTTTCTACAAGAGAAGTGCACACCTATCAATATTATCCATGTCTGTGTGCACAGCCACGCGTGCCTGCAGCTCTGTCATTTGTGCAAACTGAAAAAGGAAATTCTCTTTCAGAAATAATCCCTCAGACCCGAGAGGCTGATTGTTCATCTGTAAACCTGGGCTTGCATCTCCTGGAAGCTGTTGCAGAAATCAGAAGCACACCTACTGATATTAAGAAAAGGGTCCATTTTATTGTTATTATGGTATCTAGAAAGGCTGATTTCAGTTACTCTTTGCATTATTTCTAGGGTCATAAATTACTGATCCTGAATGGCAAAGGCTTATTACTTCCCAACTGCTCTCATCTGCTGGGGTGCCCACTGGGACACGTCACATCCCTAAAGCAGTCCTAATTTGCAAGGATCACTGAATAGACTTCTAGTTGGCCTTGCTATTGAGCACAGAGCTGTAGAAATACACCATCGAGGCTCCCTTCTCTCAGAAGTCATTCAATCATTAGCGCAAAAAAGATGTTAAAAGAATTTTGCGCAAATCGTGCCATCTTTCTGCTTCTCAACCCAGATCTGAGCTTCCTGCTGCATGTGATCTCATTAATGCAGCATTTTCAGGGGCAAGCCAGAAATAATTTTCTAACATTTTTTAAAAAAGAGTCCAAAACATGGTGGCTTTAAAAATTCTCAAAGCTGCACAAGCTTATCTGTCTCCACTCAGGCTCACTTCTGTTGCCCTTTAGCACCACACACAATGTTATGATTAGTTTATCTCCCTACACATACTACAGCATAGTTACTCTAAAATAACTTTAGAAAAAATAGAACATACTTATTCAAACATATTTTTGCTATGATGCAGGATGCTACAAAGAGAGCAAGGACTACAGAATTAAGCACATGAATCTAAGCATTATTTCTAATGCAGACAGCAGAAGATACAATTGCACGGCCTGAGGCTCAAATATTATTATCCTTTGAGATATAGACATTAAAAGTAATTGCCAGGAAAATTGTTCTTCATCAATTACTTAAAATACATTGGAGTTGAACACTCCTTTCTATTTCTTCTAGAGAAACTACAAAGGGAAAGATATTTGTAAAGCATCTCTGCTTTTTCCTGCTCATGTTCAGGGTTTGGGGGTTTTCTGGATACTTTGGTAAATTACAATTTGAACACTGTTATTTTGTTAGACTATTTTCAAATACATTCTTCATTTTCCCCTTATCTATATCTCTGTGTTGCACTACAGCTGATGAAAATAACCAATGCTATTCATTGATTAGATGTAAAAATATAATTTAAATGATAGTACATAATTACAACAAATTACTATGTGTTGAAGTTTTGACACTCATCGTATTTGAATTACACCAGGTGAATTCTGAACCATGAGTTCCCAAAATTTGCATTATTGTTCATGGGAAGACTTGTCAGCTATGATGTAGTCACTAATCACTCAATTAATTGATAAAAGTTAGTTATAATGACTTCAGGGAAATTAGATTAACTTGTTGTATGTATATAAGTGTACTCTAAAAACTCTGCTTAAGTATCTTCTTTATTATATACTTCCTGAATTAAATGGGAAGATATTTAATTCCTTTTACCTACTGAAATCTCTTCCTTTTTTGACCAATTATTTACACGTATCTCTAACTGCCAAGAAATCTGGGAAAATCATTTGGACATTTAGAACCAATAGAGAGTTTGGGAATAACAAATAACTTTCAACTAGGGATAGGTCAATTAATTTGTTTTGAGGAAAAAAACCCTCCCACTGAAATTTGAAATGGAATCATGCAATGTCCTGGATTTAAAGTTTATATTAAGTCAGGCAAAAATAAAGAAAAAAAGGTTTTCACTATATTAAAAAACCCACTTTCTTCCCTTTTTTGGGCACACTTGAACTGCAGTCTCTTGAGACGCTTGCCTGACCCGAAGCCGAACAACTGCCAAGACAGTGACACAGAACAGCGTGGATAAAAGGAATTGAACATAAAAAGACTGACTCAAAACAACCATGAAATGGAAGCATTTTTGCTTTTACTGTCATAAAATAACTCTTATTTCATAAACCACCTCAAGAGATAGTGACAGGAAAGGGGAGCAGGGCAGCAGCTTACATGGATTTGTGCCCCCACCTCCCCAGCAGTGAAGACAAGCACAGGTGGTGGCAATGCCCGACACAGAAGTGACTTTAGCAGTTATAAATGCCAAGACTTCAGCAAAACCAAAGTGAAAGCAATTAAGTGAAACTTCCAGGTTAAAAACCCCCTTGGACCTCCTCTTTCCCTCCCACTCCAGGTTCCTGTAGAATTAAGGCACTGGGGTTTTTTCCTGCCTTCCTTCCCTCCTCTGTAATTCAGGATAGTCTGCAGATACAAAATTAATATTCATTACACTTTTAATTTACCATGATATAAATTTCACAGAAGCTGATAGAGAAGGCTTCTCTGTTACTTAAAATACATTGTCCCACAAAGCTTTGCTCACATGTACAGATTCCTTTATTGTTTCCAGTTTGTGATTTTGCCTACTGCATCTAAATTTCTTTCCTATTCTACTAGAGTATATTGTCTTCCATACCTCACACCCATAATGAGGCTATGTAGGATTGTATAAAACTCTTTTGATGAGAACTGATCAATAAGTAATACAACAGATTACTTGATCTTCTCACTGTTTTTACCCATTTCTTTATTTGCACAGTTTTACACAGTAGGTTTAAGCTGTTAACAATTTTACTATGAACTTATACTAAAAATCTGTTAGCCTGCTGGAACACATTTTGCAATATTTTCTTCTTGTATTTATTCTACAAATTCATAAGCTGTATGTTTCCCTCTGCAGTGGCATGAAGCTGGCATTTTTAACCAGAGTGGGATTAAATTTTCTGTGTGATCATAAAGCATGAAAGCTTTACCACACAAGACAGTCCCCTGTGACCTCAGCTACAGACATGGAATAACTTTAAGCATGCTCTTCCTAGCAATCCTCTCGCTCTCTGCTCCCCTTCAGGTCCCTTCTCTTTTACTTTTATTAATAATGCCAACTACTTTATACCTTGCTGGATCATTATTTGGTTCTCTGAATGTTGATGATGTTGCAAAGGTAAGAGAAGAAAATCAAAGCAACCTCTAAAAATTCAGAAGTTTGATTTGAACCACTGTAGGCATAACAAAAGCAGCTTTAAAATCAGATCACAGTGATGAGGAGTTCCTTTAGAAAAAGAGAAACATTAACCTTTTATTATTTCTCATTAACATCTCATACAAGAAGTATGCAAAAGGTCTAAATATTTTCCCATCTACATTTCTATCACTATTTCTCCATATCTAGTATTTAATTTTTATTTTATCTTTTAAATCAGAGGTACTAAGCCACTTTGGCCATCTTCTGGATCCAAGACCTAGAATTGATGCCCCAATTTACCATCTCATTTCATTTATTACAAACTAAACTATGGTCCCAATGCTCTTGCTACATCCGCTGCACTCCAGACCATGCATTTCTCTTGGAACTCTCCCATCTTTCCTAATTATTTTGTTCCCATGATGCTGGGGGAATGTAAAATTTTCTTGCATCTAAAATGCTAACATGACCATCTCAGAGAAGAGGAGGAGCCCAGCATCAGAGGAGGATCACCAGAAAAAAAGAGTAGACAATTAAGAGGCTGACATTTTTTGCAAAACCCTGGAATTCCAATTACATAATTACTAATTTTGGTTTGTAAGAGAAAAAAATAAAAGCAGCATATCCTACCTGCAGCTCTTTCAGCCTCATCAGTCTAAAAAGGTATAAAACCTCAGCATGTGGTGTGGGCATAAATATATGACTACAAAACAGCAAAGTCCTGCCTTTCCCATAGCCACCCACCTGTCCCACAATCACCTGTCTCCTACTCCCATAAATTAAATACTTAGACATGAAAAAGAACTGGATGAGATTGCCACAATCTTGATATGCTGCACTTAACACTTACTACTGAAAACACAGCTGAGCAGCACAAAGGGCAACTTCTTTTTTGGTGAAACACCAAAAATATTTAGTTCTTACACGTGGAGGGAAGGAAGGATGGATAGGAAATGCTATTGTTTCTGTGGTTCTGCAACAATTAAAAACTTTTCATGGAAACTCACACAAGTTGTTAGTAATAATAAACTAAGCATGTCTAATATTCTTGGCACCTCAGATTTTGGTCATATGCAAAACTTGGAGGAAAATGTGTAATGACCACATGACTCCTTCCTTCCATGTAGAGTGTGTGATGATGAGCTATAGTTTGTATGGATTCCTGGGTTATTTTTGCTTCATATTTTCTCCATGCCAGAAAGGGCTATTTGAAATTACTATCTGCATATAAGAAATTTAGCTCTAAGACAGAAAAAAAAAGTGAAGAAAAGAAGTAAAGAAATTAGGCCCCAAATATTGGTAAGGATCTCAACAAGCAATCTACCAATCATACCAAGTAACAGAAGTTTTAGAGGTGCCAAGTAATTAAGCCTGAGAGTGCAATAATTTTTTTCTTGTTTCTAATGTCCCGAGTGTGCTCTCTGGGTACATGCAGAACATGCCAGCAGTGTTACTCTGAAAGCAGCAGAGTCCTACCCATGCAGGCACAGTTTCAGCTGCCCACCTGCTCCACTCCTTGCCCAGTGCTGCAGTGGGACATACACTCCCCCACCAGAATCGAGTGGGCAGGCACAGAATAAGTCACAAATGAGCACAAACAAAGTTAAAGGAGAGAGAGCTATCGAAAGATAAACACATTATGATTATTTTATTGCCTCCATCCTGTCAAAACACATTTGTTTTTATATATCCATAAAGCAGACTCCTGCCCTCAGAACGGCTCTGTTGTGAGAGATTAGTATCTGTCAACTAAATTTTAAAGTGTGCTGTGGTTTAAGCTGGCAGGCAAATAGAGCACCACAGAGCCATTCACTCCCTCCGTGCGGTAGGAAGGGGGAGAGAACCAGAAAAAAAGGCAAAATTTGTGGGTCAAGATAAAGACAGTTTAGTAGGACAGAAAAGGAAGGGAAAACAGTACCACTGATAAAAGAATAGACAAACCAAATGATGCACAATGGGATTGATTGTGATCAATCAGCATCTCCCTGATCAGTGGGTCACCATCCCTGGCCAACTCTCCCCAGTTTTATTGCTCAGCAGGACACTGTAGAAGGTGTCTGGAACATCCCTGGGGTGAGCTGAGGTCAGCTGTCCCAGCTGTGTCCCTCCCAGCTCCCTGTGCCTGCCCCGGGCAGGGCAGCCAGAGAAGCAGAGGAGTCCCTGACTGTGCAAGCACTGCCCAGCAGCGACTCAAACATCCCTGTGCTATCAATGTGATTCTCAGACGAAACCCAAGGCATAGAACTGCACCAGCTGCTAGGAAGGAAATTAACCCTATCCAAGCTGAACAGAACAGACAATGAAAAACCAATAAACCTTGTTTCGAATGGAATACAAACCAATTACTATCATTTTTAAAAGACCAGATACAAACAATGGTAAGCTCAAAGGCTTTAAGCAACCTGTTTACCACAGTCAGAAGATCTCAGAGAAGCAAGTACATCTCTGTAAGAACATGACAGCAGATAAGAACATGCATTCTGGATTACTTTTCCCCTTGTATTAATTGTCACTTTAATGCAAATACTCCGCAAATCAACCAACGTACTGAATTATCGGTGTGATAATATATTCAAATATTTGACATTTACATTAATTGGAGATAATGAAGAAAATATTTTTGTTGTTCATTGGATGAGACTAAATGGGCTGGAAATTCAAATGAATAAAACATCATTACAACATCCACTGTACACCTGTTCACAGCTCTATTAGCAGCTTGATATTTTTATCAGGTGCATGCACAGCAATAGAAGGACAAATGACCATTTTCACAATCACAGGACAGCAGTGAGCACCCAGAGCTCAGTGTGTGGGGTTGCTTAAACCACAGAGCTCTGACAAGTGCTTAACTAGCCCCAAAATGCCTCCACTTAGTCTTGACTTCTAATTTTATAAATTATTTACAGTTTAGTAGGTGCAAAGCTAGTGGAAAATGCCTTTTCTGGCAGCTTGATTGACAGGATAATTATACTGTGGTTTTGTTTTTAGCACTGTTATGCAGAATCATAATGCTATAAAAACAAAATATGAATGTTATGAGCTTTTAACTTTGACAAGGTCATTCTGAAGCCCACCAAACAGATGTCATGAAAAGCCATTACTATCATTAGCCAGGTCCTGTAAGTACTGATGCACCTCTCCAGTTGTATTTTAGTAAGACTAAATACTTTTCTCTGTATAAATTTTAACACTGAACTTTTAAAATTAAAAAAAAAAATCAGAAGAAGCAATACAGATATTTATTCTTTCTCATTAGTATTATTTCTTTTGTGGAAATGCCTAGAACCACTAATGACAGGTCACATTCCTCTGTGCAAGGCTCTGTATTTCAGTCAGTTAATGCCTTGCAGTAATTTCCATAGACTTTTAGCTGCAAAGCAGTGTTCAATAGAAATGAATACTATAGAATTTGTCTTTTAAAATACATTTGATCTATGGTTTATGAGGATTCCTGATTATTACAGACCTTAGCGAGAGAGAGAAATTACAACATTCAGATGAGTTAAGTCTCACTGCAGCCTTGTGTCCATGTCTTTATTCATCCCTGTTGCTATTCACCCCTGCCAGCTACAACCTTGATTAGCATTTAAACACTCAGAAGATTGGTAAAGATATTGACTAAGAAGTTGTAACAAATGTGGCAGAAATTAGAGTCCCCTGAGGCACACACCACCTTGAACTGTGAAGCAATAGTGTATACATGCCACTCTGGGAGCCAAGAAATCTTTGGAACAAGATGTTGAACTTATTCTTTAGGCTACTAAGCAGTGAACAGATTTAAGCTGCATGTTTATAAAGACAGCATTCCAATAATGGAATGAAGATGCTATAAAAGCATAAAGAGCAAGGGAAAGGTCTCAGTGCATGGTAAAGAAAAATGGCTGCAGGTATTAGGTGACCATACATAATGCATTTCCTTACTTATTTACATACAACCATAAGATATTACAACCTCTACTCGTGCTGCAGTCCAGGAGAGGACAGCAATGAAGCCCATACACTGCACTGTTGCCCTTTTTGCATGATTCTGGATCCATGTCCACAAACATAACTGCAATAACATGAGTAAAACCAAATACTCTGCACAAAAATTTACTGCTCTAATGAGAGACCAAAAGTGCAGGAGACTCTCAAAGATACAAGACCAAACTGTGCTGCAGTGACCAGGATCACCTTTGTTTGTCCATGGGCATTCTTGTTCAGATTTTTCTCTTTGTTGGGAAAGATTATAATTTCCTATCCTGACTGATGCTTTCACAGAAGCTTGGTATCTATTCTGTTAGTTTCCTTCTCTTTTTTTTATTCCTTCCCTTCTCTTGCTCCTTTACATATCTGTCCAAATGCATTATAGATAAAACCGTGCTCATATAAAGCCTCTAAAAGAATATCATGTCAGGAGTGTTAGCGAAAAAGAGAAACAAATAGATTCTACTTTAAGATATCTTATTTCTCATTATGTCCAAACAGTTCTTCCTATCCGCTTCTTCTCATCAACCTAAGCACTATTTTATCTTTCAGAAACACTGAAAGATAAAGGCAAAGTACATGAAGGAATGAATACACAAGTGATACCTGTAGAACTCAGTTATCAATTTGGGCTTCCCTGTTGTCTTGTTACTGACAAGGAGCTGTCTATAGCAGGCTGGGATGAATGATGGCTCACTGGTGCTTCTCTTAAACCATTTACTATAAGGTAAGATGCTCTAAAAAGTGACCTCTTCTATTATCAGGTACCCAGAAAAGCACTATTTCAACTCTGCTGTGACAGGAGATCCCACGTTTCAGGCTCATACTGCAGTCTGTTAAAGGTAAATATGACAGATCTCATGGAGGCTTCCAAAACTGTTCCATGGCTGTTTGGCTTCATCTGCTTTGACAGTTCTGCAGAGAAGCCAACTCCAGTAGTAAACACAAAAGAAATCTCAGACAGCAGATACACTGTGCCTATGCATAGTATTTTCAGGTAGAAACATATTTTTGAAAATAGTTGTGATAAATTAAGAAGGAAAATAGCTTATATGGGCAGAAATATTACTTCTGATTTTGAAAGCAAATGTCCATAATAACAATACATTAAAATATAGGCTAATTGCTATAGTAAATAAACTATTGTAAATATTTTTAGAATCGCCATGAAGAGGACACGTGCATACTTTGTTGTTGTTATTAAATATTTTATTTAAGACAGTCTTGAAAAAAAACCCAGCCCTTTGTCTTCCCTAATTCTCAAGAGTAGATCAAACTCAGGCAGTCACCTTTACTTGGCAAAGTATACACCTTCTTTCATTAGGAATACACAGTTTAATGATTAATTAATGCAGCTATGGAATAATAAGTTTCCTTCCAACGTGGTGCATTCTTTAGAAGTCTTTCCAGCAAATGCCAGAAAGGCAAAATTGCAATTATTTTATTTCTGACCCCAAGTTTAACCTCAAACAGAATTTGCACAGGCTGTTCTTACTTTATTGGTGCACCTACATTATACTACTAGTAGTATGCCCATGAACTAAATCTGACTAAAGGATGCTTTTGCTCTCTCTTGTAGGCAAATATTGTACAGAAACCATGTGTGGCCCACAGGCTTTACAAAGGATGCACACAAGTCAGTTTAGGTGTCTGTGTTCCACAGTCAAAGACATCATATCACCAAACCACATTTGTATATGCTCATAAGCTATGCATCAGTTCCTACTGGAATAAGCTATATCCCAAATGCTCTCTCTTGCTAAAATCAGGGAAGCATATAGTCACAACTTATGTCTTGGTAGTACCAATCCTCATAATGTAAAGAACTGCAATTACAACGATAAACTCAGGATTTTGTAAATCAGTATATTTTCATTTACGTCTGTGACCTTCCTGCCCTCACCAACAGTGATGATTACAATGGAATTTTTTTTCCAAAGTGATTAGATCACCCCTTGTCTGAAAACATCAAGCTGCTTTGCTGAGGCACACTCCAGCTAACAAAAGCCTTTCACCAAGTCTTCAGCCCATGCAAGAAAACTCCAGATTCAAGGCAAGATAAGATTTGCATCAAGATGCAAAAGGAGTACTCATGGACAGAGAAAATAATCCCTGCCTATCATTGCTCTAATGACTGATGAATTCTAAAGCTGTTTTGTATATTATATAAATTTGAAAGGATTGGGGGTAAATGTTCAGAATCATAAGTGTTGCTCTGGCTGTCCTTATGTAGACAATGATTTGTTGGCAGAGGCTTTAAGCAGAATGGGGATGCAGCAATGATGAATGCAGAAAACTTAAAATTCTTAATTTATTTTTATCATATAAAATATATATAATATTAACAAATAATAATTATTTTTCATAATTATTTCTCATATCATAACCTTTATTTTTCCATGCAAGATGTAGGTTAATATAAGGGCACCAAAAACACAACCAACTTTAAAATTTGCCACATTTTATACAGTAGAAAAAACCCTACCATTTCAGTCTGCCTGACTGCTGATACAATGTCTTAAATCTTGTCCAAAATGAGAAGAAGGCCTTATTTTCCCTTCCATATAAGTTGCTTTTAGCTGAGAGAAAATAAAACCTATGTATCACAATAGAACTGAAGGTCAGGAGGTTATTCAGCTTGCTGTGGCAAGTAGTGTTGATCTAAATCACAACTGCCTGCTCAGCACTGCTCACACAACAGGAAGAATTGGAAAGGAGGTTGCACAAAGACAGTATCAGGTTACTTCTGCCTCAGTCTTTGAAATAATTTTCTTACCCCTACAGCTTTGTTTCCTTTATGATTTTAATGAACTGAACTGCGAAGGGGAAAAAAAAATAAAGAATACTAAGAAAGGGCTTAGGCCAGTAGGTATATGGAGGACATCACCTTATTCAAAATAATAATCTAATTGAAAATGGCTTCCTGAGGCATCCTAATTTTCTAGCTAACATAACATCTTAGTCCACAATCAGTTTTATCTGGTAAGCATCATTGGGGAGGGGAGCGAGTGTGCTCTTCTCCTCACACAAAGCCAGCTGGTTCTGTTTGCCCTTGTGGTGGAAGTGCTCTTGTAGCCACACGGTGAGGTAGGAAATGTACACAGCCAAAACTCACAGCAGAAGCAAGCAGTTCTGTTTGGGCTGGATCAGTTCACAGACTTGGGTTGTCATGTGGCTGCGTGTGAATTTCTGTAGCACAAACACAGGGTGGGAACATATGGGCCTGCAGTGGTTCCTGCTGAACTGCACTGATAATGGAATGGTGGTGTGAAGTACCTCTAGTGAGACAGGCACAGGTTGGAAACCAAACATCCTTTCATGGGCCTGGAGGGAAGGCATCAGGGCAAGGGCAACAGAATCACTCTTCTAGTTAACTCATTTTAACAAAGTAAAACATTCCCACCTGCTTCCCAAGTTGTCATACAAATAAGTATGACTACGTTAAAAACATAAAGAGGAGTGGTGAGGATTGCTGTAATTTGAAAAGTGAAAAATCCCATGGGCAAGCCTGCACTGAAGGACAGCAGCATGTCCTAATGCTGTTCCTAAAGGTCAACAGCCTCAGCAAGGCACATCACCAACCATCACCTAGGTAGGAATTGGTGTTTTTGCAGCACATTTGCTATCAGTGGTTGTTCTGAAGTTTCACCTCTGAGGTAAGATGGTATAATTTACATGTGGAGTAGCAGACAGATCCAGAGCCACCTATTTGCAGTATTTTACAGAGCAATAGTAGAACAATTTTGCATGAACTATGGCCTAAATTGAGAAAGGAGGAAAAAGGTCAATAAACAGAAAGAAAATCTCCTAATTTGATCCATTTGCTGACAACAAACACAGATTGGGCAAAGTACCAGACAACTCTAACAGAACTAGCAAGGTTAATGGAGCTGCTGCTATAACATATTGTAGATCTCGTAGTGTCAGTGGCGATAGTGGTAATGTTGTAAACACAGTTTGTTTTCCATCTGGTGCGTGGTATATGCCCTTGATAAAAGGGTGCTGCATTATGCATTTCTGTTCTCCTAAATTTATTTACTCCTAAAAATGTATAATGATTTTAATAGCCATATACAAAGACAGAACTTCTGCTTTTAAAAAAGTGCTTAGAGAAATTTCTCTAATGAGGCTAAGGACAATATTAAATCAAAAATATAGTCATAATGAGTATGGGATTTTTTTCCCCCTTGAAAAAAAACCAGTTCAACTACTTCTGTAGTTGAATACCCTCAGAGTAGTTGATGTGGATGCTGCCTAAGACTGGAATGGAATATAATAATAATACTTTACATTTGAATTCACCCTGAGCACTTTACAAATTGCATAATACACAATTCTGAAGCTATTAATTAAAACCATAAAAGATCTATGTTCCAAAGCAAATTGAAATCAATGGAAAGTCTTATCTTCATTGCAAGCAACTCTGGATCAAGCCTTGAGAGATCACTAATATAAAAATAAAGTACCTTTCAGTAGCACTTCATGCTAACATGCAATAGTTCTGAATCTCAGATTCAACTTCATCCTGTACTCTTAGTGATGCACACTGCCGAGAACATCATTTTACTTCTCCTAATGTTTTTAACTAATATTCTTGTTGAAGCCTTGATCCGAAATATAATCACTCTTTTCATTGAAATATTTACAAGAGCAAATGTGGAGCCTAGAAGATTCCTGTTTGAGTTGTGTGTGGTATCTATGGTTACAATGTGCTACTGATGGCGAGGACCAGGAACACACTGCGTGCAGAGAAAGTGCAGACGAGGTAAGACAGCCTGAAGGAGGTAATACATTGTCTGGAGAAATTTTGTGTATTGCTGGAGCAAGCTGATTAGAGCAAATAAACCAAAAGGGAGGGGAATCACATGCAAATAGTCCTATGCTGGCATTAAATAAGTATCAAATAGAACTTGGGCATGGTGATTTGCCATTCCTCCATGGTCCAATCTGTGACCCTGGATGTCTGAAATGACATCTGTGCCTTGGCCTCTGATGCCAGCATGGGCACTGGATCAGGTGCTGTTTGTCTTTGCCACTGAGGAAACAGCTCAGTGAGTTACTTGTGTCTGCTCTGCATCTTGAAATCGCCAACAGCAAAGACAAACCAAAAAGGCTGAAATTTGCTGTCCAAGTGTTTGCTTGAAGTTTACCCTCTACCAGCAGCATTGAGTACACAGCTCATGTAAACATCTCTTCAATCACCAAGCTCTAAGAATTAGTTTGGATTTTACTTTTCAGAGCAAACAATTAGATTAACAGTGGGAAGATTAATTCCATTCAATATAAACTAGTAGTTGCTGCCTATGTTACCTCAAAGGTTGCAGTACAGAGTCATAATGGATGTAGTTTAAATGTAGAGGTATAAATTGAGTTTTAAGAGCTAATTTTTCACACTAAAAGAATCACAACATGAGTCCACGCACTTTTTACACACTGACATCATGAAGAAAAACAGTTCTTAAACACTCTCTTCTAAGAAAAAGAGGATTGATTTTTTTTTTCCAAAATAGAGATTTGGTGACAACTTGTTTTTTTCAGAAAAAACAGAAACTGGATTTCCCCCATTCCTTCCAAGCATTCTTTTATGTAACAGTAGTAAAAATCCTAGATTTTCCAATTCAGCATTTTACATTTCCCTTTTTTTAACCTCCTTAGGGAAACAGAACTGAAAGAAAAACAAGTTTCAGAAAGTGAACATCAGCCTTACTAGCCTACTTTTCCCAGTGGAGAAGGTGAAAAATACAAGTGTGAAATTGTACATATATAAAGCAAGTGAGCACAGTTGGAAAGAAAAGTAGATTTAAAAAAGAAAGAACTGACGTTAAATTCTCAAATACCCATATTGAATTGTCAAAAAAGTGAAAACAGATTGAATGAAACTGGAGATGAAACATGTTTGGTTTGTATTCTCTCAGACATTCTGAGATTGCACTAACAGAACAAGGAATAGTTTAAAAAAATTCAGTTCCATTTTCCTTTGTTTTGTTCAGGTTTAGAGGAGAAAATTTCAAATACAGTCTAGTTGGCTGTTCACTACATTTCTTGCCAGACACAAAGTATTAGAACTGTTTTGAAGAAGCTTGTGAGAGGAGAATTATTTTGAGAGAAACCATGTCCTTAACTGGAGAATCTGAGTCTTGAGCTCATACTCCAAACTCTAAAGTAACATTTACATTTTTAAGTAATATGCTGTATAGGCTTATATAGCCTATATTTAGCTGACAGACTGTGTTTGCCAGTATTTATTTCTCATTAAAAAAAAAAATTGGAAATATTTCATTTCCACTGTTAGACCTAATGTAAAAAGTGATTTTCTACTGAGAGGTTGGAATAGGAAGAGAATTTCTCAAAATTATGTTACTCAATGTTTCTGAGAACACATACTCCCTCAACCCTTTCCTACAAATATTATTTAATTATAGAAAATAATGTGGATGCAAATATGATGTCCAAATGATAGCACAGTCTCAGCAAAACTATTTCCAAGGAAAGCATACTACTAATCCCAGAGAGCTATCAGATGTACAGAAGACATGGTTAGGTTATCTAGAGACCAAATTCTATGGCTGTTATTATGCAGTGGTTACACTGCAAGTGCCAGAAGTCACCAGCGATGATTAGGAGGATATGGCACTGGAGCTATTTAAGCAACTAAGATAAACACCCTCACTGTAATAGGTTACTGTTCACACACACAATATGCATTAGCTTTTGACCTGATGAGCATGTAGTTTAAAATAGTTAAGACAGAAAGCATAAAGGAGAAGATGTATTATTATCCCATAGCAAAATGACACTTACTCAGTTACAGGACCCTGACAAGCACAGGAGAGAAACCCATGTTACCTGAATTCATTAGTCCTTTTACTTATTATGTTTCTCTAAACATATGATTACACTAAATTACTCCACTTTTCTCTAGCTCCTTTTCATGATAAGCTATCATGCCCTTGTCATGCATGATGTGGTGGTGGATTTTCCTTAAAGCCAATTTTCCTTTTTGTTCTCCATTCCCCACTCTGGCTTTTGCACAGAAAAATTAACTTCTAGCAGTTTGTGTGAATACCCTGACATGACAGAATTGGTTTTTTAAGTCAAGAGTGAATAGTAAGTTGTTTCAATTACCATAGGTATGTCAAATATTCCTGTTCATTTAAAGCTTCTAAATCTGAAGTTTATAAGTTTGACCATTAGTTGAAAGCTGGAAATCCAAAAGATTTTCCATGCATTTATTACTGTGATGCATGACATCACACAGTATAACCATTCTACCCACATTCATCACAAGAGCTACTGGGGATGTGGGTTGCATTAATTTTATACCTCGTTTAGGTTACTCTAATACATATTTTAAGCTGAAATATTCTTTTCTTTTGGTATACAATTTAATCACCACCATTTTATTGAAATTTGATTGATCTATATTGTGAATGTAGATGTGATTCATCTGTAAAGAGCTGTGGATCTTGTAATTAAAAACTCTTGGCAACACAACACCTCAGGAGTCTGGTGGATCTTACCAACTAGTTATTAAAAGAAATAAATTTTAGATTAATATGTGCATTTTGCCATTGATTATACTGAAAAAAACCCAAAACACAATAAGAGATGTTTACAAAACAAGATTTATATTTAAAAGTTATTGTATTTCTTTTTACTTCTTTTAATTTTAAATGAAG
>VZTN01012425.1:0-13901 GCA_013400515.1 Erpornis zantholeuca
ATATATATATATATATGTTTTCATTTCAGGTCATGCTTTAAAGCAAAAAAATTCATCTCCCCTCCACCAAAATACCCACAACCCAACAAAACAAATCCAAATATGTAACCTTAAATAAATCTCAGCTTCACCTCCTGTCCTCCAGCGTGTGGCAGAGCAGCTCAGCAGGCAGAGCCGTGGCTATACCAGGGGAGGGCCACAGCAGCTTCTGGAGTGATATCCAGGAGTCCCCAGTGCCTACAGGAGCTGCATCTGCTGGTCTCATCTCTGTAAGGTACAAGGCAGACGTGGGTTGCTGTTCCAGCTGTCCTGGTGCTGTAGGATGCTGGGTTTTCAGGGATGTCAATGGTCGTAATTCCAGCCTGGAAAGCTGCTCCAGCTGTGCTGCAGGGGTGTAATGGCCTCCTGGCTTCCTCCTCTGGTTGTGTCTCAGTGCAGACCTGTCCTGCCCTTTCAAGCAGCACTTCCTTTCTTTGGAAGTTCATCCATCCTATGCTCGATGGGGAGATCTTGGTCGATGCTGTGTGCTTACCTAGACTGGCAATTGCTGCTGCTGTGGTTGGAATATTGCCGTGGAGATCCTGGGGACAGGTAACAATCCTTCCCCTCGCAGGTGGATCTGTGCTGCTCTCGGAGGCTCTGGTTTGCCCTGAGTTCCCAGAGAGCATTTCCCAGTCACTGGTCATTGCCCACAGCTGTCAAATGGGAAAAGATCCCAGGGAAGCCATGAAGTCTCTACTTGCTCCTTTTTCCTGCCAAGTACCCTGGAGAGAGTGCAGTCACCCCTGAGGATGGAGAGAGGCTTTGGATGAGATGAAGAGATATGGAGAACCCATTTTCCCGAATGACACTTCTGTTGAAAGGTTTGTCTAATATTTGGTGCTCTTGTCAGTCTTGTCTGTGTTTTATTTTAATGCCTGTTTGAGCCCTTTTAGGGCTCAATGTTCAAAGGCACACAAGTGTTTTTCTAGTTTATGGTATCAGTCCTTGTGATTATTTTTATTTGGCTTTGTGGAGCAAAATTGGCATCTTTCTGCTTTTTGTACTTAGGATCCAGAAGCTGTATTGACCCTCCCACATCAAGCAGTCCAAGTGCACAATAGTTAATTGAATTAGTTGTATGAAGGAGAATATATTACATCTGTTGGTACACTGAAAATTTTGAATTGTTTTGAGTATCTGTGGCTTTGGCCACGCTTTAGGAAGTGGAAAATAAGCACGTGGATTGCTCTGGGTATGTAATGGGAAATGTGTGTTAGTAGAAGTCCCCTGTGAACCAACTGCTGTTCCTTTGCAGATCTGCAGCAGCACTGAGTTTGGCAGAGTGGGTGAAGGGTTTGTGAGAGCAGAGCAGGGAATGGACCAAGCAGCTCCAGCTGGGTGAGGAGCACCTGCTTCTATTTCCAGAAGGCTGAACCCAGCTTTTGGTAACAGTGTGTGGTGAAGCAGCAGCTCCCAACTTCTCAGTGCTGCTCCCTGGAATAGTTTGTATTTGTAAAACAATGAATTCCCTGCTGGAATCCTAGTGGCAGCCCCCTGGATCAATGTGCAGTTTGAGGCCTTACACCCTGACCAGGACAGTTTCCTGTCTCTAGACATGGAAAATAGGGGAAAACTCAGACTGGATTGGAGCCAGAATCCAGAATGGGGAAGTGAGGCAGCATGCTCAGCACAGGCTGGGGTTGGTACAGGGGGTGCTCTCCATTGGATGATACCTGTGTGGAACAGATCCTTCTCTTCCTTTGTCCAAAGTCTGATGGCAAACCATCGACTAACTCACAAGTGGGGCCTGGAATGAAAATGGTTCTGTTAAAATTAGGCAAAGACATGAGCTGCCATGGCTGTGTGAGGGCCACACTTGGTCCTGCTATGGTCAAAATCTGGTCAGTGCCAGGCAGCCCATGTTAGCAATTGCTCATAGAAACCTTTGCTGTTCAAAGTAGCACAAGCTGTGCAGGAAGAAACTGAGGCATCTGGGGAGCAGGCCTGGGGGCGGCAGTGCCCAAGTTCCCTCTCCAGCTGGACAAGAACCACACAACACTGCCCAAGTGCCAACATTCCGTGACTCACCAGCTCCCATGGGCCCCATCTGGGACTCTGCCACCTTATATTCAAACTTCTTACATTTGTCTGTTAGATCCTGGAAAATGAAGAAAAACTGAGCACAGAAGTGAAACTGGCATTAGTAAGTGGTATTAATGTCATTAATGAAGGAGAGACATGAAACCACCAGGTTGCCTTCATTGTGCTAAAAATAACTGCAAGGCAAATGGCACTTGAGGGGAAGGAAACAAGGCAGAGGAGGGTGGGTAATACAAGTGCTGAGAGCAGGAGGTCAGAGGCTACAAAAACCAGTGTCTCCTAACTGGCAAAGGGGATTGCTAAGACATGAGCATGGGTAGCTCCAGACAGGAGATATGGAGAAGGCAAAGTGAGCAAACAGGACAGTTTTGTGAAGTTCAGATGATGTTAAGGCCAAATTCTGTTTAGGTGGTGTTAAATTTATGTGATGTCAGATTTAATTCTGTTAATTTGAAGTTCTGTTAGGCTTAAGTTCTGTTGAGTTTAATTTCTGACTAGTTTAACTGCTAAGTTGCAAGTTTAAGTGTGTTCAGTTTAAGTTCTGTTCTTTTAATTTCTGTTAAGTTATATTCAGATTAATTTCTATTCTGTTTCAGTGATGTTAACTTTTAAGTTCTGTTTGGTTTTCTTTCTGCTACATTTAAGTGATGATAAGTTTGAGTGAAGTTAAGTTCTGCTGACCTATGCTCATTTAAATTGAAAGATACAGTTCTTTTGTTATAGAGGTAAGATTGAACAGATTGAAACTATTGTTGTGAAGAATTTGTAAGCAATGGTTTAAGAATATGAGATAGTAAGTTCTAAAAACATATGAAGATACGGTTTGTTAGATCCTTAAATTCATTGGAAATTCTATGGGTATAAGGTCTCTGCATTGGTCAATTAAGATAATTATTCATAACAATCTTTGCTATTTTCTTTCATAGGTAGCACAGAAGAATGAGTAACAGTTTTAGGCTATGGATATTATTGATTGTAAGCTGTTTACTGTTGCTGTATTAACGATTCTGGGCATGTTCTTAATGTCCTATCGTGAATTCACTGATGTTTTATAGAGGGCATTATCCAGAAGATATTATTTGATGTTACACATAAGCATTTCTTTGGTTGTTGGCAGTTTGTTCATGGTACCATGGACTACTTAGCTGAAGATAGATGACAAAGCCAGCTGCTTTACAGACTTGCACATACCATTGTGTAGATGTCTGCAAGACATGTCTCATTTTCAGAAACCTTCCCAACTGCTGTTGATACAGGCTTGTTTGTAGGATGTGTTAGGGAAACCTTTCCAGTTAAGGCCTTGGCTTTGGCCAAGCCCTGGCCCTCCTGGCTGGGAGGCATGCCAACAGACCCAGGTGTTTCTGCACTAGAAGTGTAATTGAGTCACTTTGACTTGCTGATTTGCACTTAGGGAGACTGGACACCTTTCGAGGTGAATATGGAAGCCTTGTCCAGGAAGGTTCTCCAGGGCTCACCAGCTGTGGCAGCCTCTGGGTGATGGTACAGTATTTAGGCAATTGAGGGTGTATTGTTCTAGATCACTCTCCTTTTGTCATGTGCTACTTATTACATATGTTACCTTTCTTATTTTTGCTCAGTGTGAGGTTACTGTTTCATTACGTGCATTTTCTGGCTTTTCTGTTGCCTTCATGTTTATAGTGAGAGATGCATGTGTTATCACAAAAACAAAAAGTGGGGGAATATGGCTCCTCAGGAACATTAGATAATGCAATATTTACACTAAAGTTTTTGCAGGCAGATCATCAATTTTGATCCCCAGCAGAGCGATACCAGTCTGAAGATTTGTGTGTGTGAAACCAACTTCTAAAAGGTTTTACCTAAGAATCCACAAGTGGGTGTGCAGTGGCAGGGCCCAGCTGATTTACTGACCTAGGGAAGAAGGTATGCATGTGTTTTATTGCCAACATGTCCAGTGTGGTTACCTGCTCAACTGGAAAAGCATCAATCATCTCCAAGGAGATGAGGCCCAGTAAGAGGAAGAATGACCTAATGACCATCCAGACCTCGTGGCCAAGGCAGGAGCAGGGGTAGGGCTGCCAGGAGCATGGCTGTGCCTGGAAGCTTCTGGAGGCAGCCTGCCAGCAGAGGCCTTGTGTCCCACTGCACCCACCACCACATTGTTGTGTTCCTGCTGACCTGCTTCAGCCATTCCCTGTTCAATGCTTCCAGAAAGACATTTGGTAATGTCAAAGTCAGCATTTCCAGCTAATGAACTCCCTCCTGCCTAAAGAGCACAGCACCTGAGCTCCAGCCATAAGAGCTTTGGGACAGCAGGCATTTACTTCCAAGTGCAGAAGAAGCAGCAGCTCTCTCTCTGGGGACATGGGACACTATCTTTTTGTTTTCCTGTGCTGTGGATCTCTTTGTCAGTGGCATGGTTGTTCTTGATGGGTTTTTATTGATTGTGATCTGTATTCCATCTATCTTATCCTGTGACCAGCAGATGACCAGTAACAGTCTTAAGATAATGCCTTTACAGGTGCAGACTGTTATAGCATTAGAATATATGAACCCCTTAGATAAAAAAAACAAAAAATGGGAATGTGGTGTACAGGTAAAACAGTGAAGACCTTGTTGCCTTTGTAAATCATGGCTCAGGTCTGTTACTTCGGCTAGAGCAGCACCATAAGGGAGACAGAGCTGAATTAGGGGTAGAAAAACATGCTCCATGACTATGGTGTGTACACACAGTGGCTTCAGCCCTGATTCACAATGGTTCTGGCTCAAGCAGGACAGCAGCAGTGTGAAAATACAGGCAGCTACACCAACATTTAGAGTCTCCTCTGCACTGCAAAATCCTTCTAAAACAATGACTTAAATGGCTCTGGAATTGCTTCTCCCAGCAGTGGGACAAACTGATGTGGGGCACTCACCTGAGTGACAGCATTAAAGCAAGAGCACAAGGTTCCCTTCACAGCTTACTTGGGGAAGGAGAGCAGAGGACATAGAATTAATTCTCATTCTGATGTTTAAACATTTTTTTAGCTCTTTCAATTTAATCTTCAAAAATAAACTCCCTGAAATATAAAGTGTTAAATAATCCCTTTTCCCCTTCCCTTATATGCAGTGTCCTTACAGGACTTTAAGAAGCAGGAAGCTGGACTTGCATGGCTCACAGTTGTTGCTGCTGGGTTTGGGGAAATCAAGATGTAGAGTGGTGGGAAGAGGGAATCAAGGGAAGAAGAGCTGCAACAAAACACAGCTGGTGACCAATGCCAAGCCTCCCTTGGAAGCTTGTCAAAAAAGCATTTATATACACATTTTTTTGGTTATTTTTTCCATCTCTGAGTGGTTTGCAGCAATGCATAAAACCAGAACACAGTGTGACCAATGAGGAACCATGAGAGTTCACCTTCTTACCCTTCCCTGCCCTCATTTAAGCATCTGTATCCATCCACAGATGTCTGAATACGCAGTCCAGACACTGGAGGAGCAGCTCTTCTGCAGGTCACTGGCTGCTGTTTGTATATCACAACTCCAAAAAGCAGATCACTGATTACTTGTAATAAATTTATGTGTACATGCAAATGAAAAATACTTGGAAAGTCAAAACCTGCTACCTGGAATTAGGGAAAACCAAAGCATGCCCTGAGCACTACATTTCTTTTATTACATTACTAAAATCATCTATAGGATGGGAAAGGAGGTAGCAAAGCAAATCTTTTATTGCAAAGCTCTACCATTAAGCAGAACAAATGCTCATATTGGAACTCTCTTAAAAACGAAAGGTGATTTTTTGATGAATAAATTTAATCACTAAATCCAAACCCAAGAGCCACAAGAGCAACTTACCAAAGTGAGAATTAGATACGAGGCAGAGACATTAAATCCCAAATACAGCTACACTGTTAACTGTATTTGACACAGTATCTCAGTTCAGTAGTTTATTTTCTACCCCAACCTTAGTGCTTAGATTTCTAAATCACTACAGCAATTTAATAAGAAAACAAGTTCCACTACCTGAAAATAAAGGCTAATTTTAGCAGACCAATGTAAAGACAAAATACAGATGACAGTATTAAAAGCTGGATACTGGTGACCACACATAGAAATTGAATTTAAAATAGAGTTTATATCAATTATTTTTATTAGATATCAGCAGCTTACAAATTTGAATTAAGAAAATTACAGAACAGAATTAACTTGAATTCATTCTTGGTTGTAAAGCTTTTTCTTTAAGGTCATAATAATTTTTATGCAGGATGTCATCAGCAATAAATTCTAGACTGTCTAAAACACAGCCCCATTATTTCCTTATTCAATAATTGATAATTTATCAAAAATCTAGGATTGTGCTGAACATTTTAACAAGTATTTAATTAACTACTCTATTAGGCCCTTAGGGTATTTCAAGGTGTTTTTTTTTTTTTTTGTACACAATACAGAATTTTTAAAAGCACTTAAGGATTCTATATTGCAATTTTTTTGTAACTTTCAAAACTAGGAATAAATAGACTGCTCCCACAACAAGGTGAAATCCACTATTCAGTATTACCACATTTGAACATCTCCACACTTCACATCTAAGCACAGAACCTTCTAGCTGGAATATTGTTTTAAAGCACTAATTCCCCATCACTTTAATGCACATCAATTTATGACTTCAAGAGCTTTTACTTCCTGGCAAGCACAGGTTTAATTTAAATGTGTATTTTGCTACAGTCTACTAAACACCACCTCCTTCTTTCTCTTTCCTGCCTCACAGACAGAACCAGAAATACAATAAAACTCCCAGCTTATCTAACAATAAGGTTGTTAAGAAATAAAGACTGAAAAGGAAGAAAAAAAGAAAAAGTATATGCAGTGTAACAAGTTGCTGCAAGATTTCTGCTCTGTCAAGATGAAACAGCACTAAGAAGAGGCCGAGTCAGAAATCTGCACTAAGAAACAGGTGAAAACATCATCAGTCTTAAGGCAACCTTCATTTGAATCAGCAGAGTGATCACTTGTGTGCCTGAAGGGGAATCCTTCTTTAGCTTCAGTTAGGAACCATATCGATCCTAGAAAAGTAAAAACAAACCAGACATGAGTGAGTTTCCATGGAAAGAAATCGGTTTTGCTTCCATTTGTGCAATAAACAGCAGCTGAATTCTGCAAGACTTTCAAACACCTGGGAGCTCCCAATGACCTCATACAGGAATTGCCAAGTGATGGAGCATGAGGCCAGGATGCCTCATTTTGTGCAAAAACATGGGCGAAAGGTCAATTAAAGAACCAACACAAGAGCTGGGCTGGATGGTCACTACAGGTCCCTTCCAACCAAACTATCCCATTCTGAGTTAGGAACTGTGACAAGTTTAAAAACAGAGTGAAAACAAGTAACTTTCATGATGGGGTCTTTTGTTGCAATTGTAAGAAAAAAAATATCCTAATGAAGTTGAGCTAGCAGATCCAGATTTATTTTTTAAATGATAAAGATTTAAAGTCTGCTTTGAGAAGACTACAGAGTTCAAAACCAAATTTATTCTTCTCTCCCTAAAGATATGGCAGGATTCATGGTACTAAATCCCTACAGAAAGTCTTCAGCTGGTGGTTAACAGACTGACATTTTTACTCACCTGTATAGATGTCATGACCCCATTAGCAAGGACAGAAAGTTTTCCAGCCACGGATTTCACTCCTTGTTTAAACTGAGCTATATCAGGAGCTGAAGGCAGGACATTGGTAATATTGTAGCTTCCTAAAAGGAGAACACACACACATGGAGAAAACAGTATTTTATATTAAAAGCAACCTTTGTATTTTCTCCCTGAACTACAGTGTATGAGTAGGAGCCCTAGACAGAGATCTCAATGTCTTAAATGCATTCCCTTTGGATTGTTTTCAGGTTTTCATCATTCCACCCAGGAGTCTCATCCCCCACACTCTGGATTCCCAGCTAAGCAATTCATGTTTGGATAGTAGATGATTTATTCTGTCCTTCCAGTCTGTGACAATGTTGTTTTTTGTATCCTCAACAGCTGATATTCCCTTGCAATTTAATGGTGAATGTACTTCAGAGGTGGCTGAAATGATGAACCCCATTTGTGTGCATGCAAAGGGGTGTGTAAACATATATATTTTACCTTCCTACACCTGAGGCTTGGAAAATTCCACAGAAATTACAGTAAATGTAAATAAATTAAGTTTTAAAACTCCAGAACAATGCTGGCAATCCAGCCTTCCTTAAAGTCAATACATTTTGGACAGAATTAGCTCTGCTGTTATTATGGAAAGTGAAGGTCTAGAGGTAACAGAAATCAAAGATAATTAATTAACTACTCTAATTGCACTCTAAACTAACTGCATGCTAAGTATTAACATGCTAACAATTGCCATCACCCACTCATTGGTGAAAATAATTACTGGCATAACTCAATATTAAATATCTAATACAAATCAGAGTAAACCAGAACCACAGAACCATGATCAGAGAATCAATCACAGAATGGCCTGGCTAATAAAAAACCTGAAAGATCATCTCATTCCAACTCCCTGCCATGGGCAGGGACCCCTTCCACTATCCCAGATTGCTCAGCGCCCCATCCAACCTGGCCTTGGACACTGCCAGGGATCCAGGGGCAGCCACAGCTTCTCTGGGCAACCTGTGCCAGGGCCTCAGCACCCTCACAGGGAACAATTTCTTCCTCATATCCAATCTAACCCTGCTCTCTGTCAGTGTGAAGCCATTCCCCCTTGTCCTGTCACTCCAGGCCCTTGTCAAGAGTCTCTCTCATCTTTCCTGTGGGCTCCCTTCAGGCACTGCAAGGCCACAGTGAGGTCACCATGAGGATCTCAGGAACGAACTCCAGGGAGTAACCATCCCAAACCTGACCATCTTCTTCCAAATGTAGACTCCTTTTAGTCTTTTGAACAGGGGTGGAGAAGGAAGAGAGAGAGAGAGAGAGAGGGAATCTGTAGCTCCTCTGTCCTGGGGAAGTTAAAGGCACCTGCCTCCTTAGCAGGCTGAGACAGCCAATCCCGGAGAGAATTTGTTTTACCTAAGGTAAGAGGCTGGTTTGTAACACAGATGCCTTGTCACAATCAGAGAACTTCCCACTCCACTCCTTCAACCCAGTATGGCTTTATAGATATTACAGATCCTCTTTATAGATTATCTCCAAGATTCCTCTCAGCCAGCCCTATTTCTGAGCTGTAATTTGGACTTCCTTACAATCTCTTCCACTCATCGAATGCTTCGGGCATTTTTGTTACTAAAATCGGAGTCATAGAAATAAAATCTGCAGATATAAATAACCTGAGAAGCTCTAACCACTTCTCAGCCACAAGAATGCTCTCATCACTTGCTGGTTATGTTTGGTTGGTCTGAAGAAGTTCTTGTAAACGAGGCAGGAAAGCAACTCCTTTTCTTGTGGTTTCCTTCCAAATTAGCACCTCCAAGTCACCCACTTGATTTTCGTAAGCATCAGGTTAGAAACAGTGCAAAAAAGGCTTTTTCTTGCAGCCCCCTCTTTGATTAAAAATCTCCTACAGCATTCTGTACAAAAGCAAGCAGCCCCAAACGGTTCAACCCTGACATCTCGTCAGTGCTCATAAAAGCAAACTTAGATGCAAAGGATGTTTTATCCTGGCAAGGGCTGCAGAACTACAGCAGTGTTTTGTTGACAGTGTCCTAATTACCTTTATTTTGCAGAACTAATGAGAGTCTGACCAGACAAACTGTCAGTGCAGTAACTTTTCTCCAAGAAGGGCCAATGCCAGTGACAGTTTCTGGGGTGAGGAGTGTAACAGACATGCAGGAAAGGAAGTTTCTGTACATTTGATACAGTTTGAATTTAGGGCACCACGTTGCAAATGCTCTTTCAAGTGGCTAAAGCAACTTAGTGTGATTTCTGATTATGTTCTTCCTTCCTTAATCTTTTTTTTTACATTCCAAATTACTAAAGCCCAGTTTTACTTAAGCAACTGGTAACAGGAGTTATTTCTCTGCTAGTCAGTGTATTCAAACTTGCTTTTGGGGGATCAAAACTACACAGTCACTTGTTCTGGGGTTTTTCCCTCCTACTCTTCCAAAGTAAAATCAGATGCTGCATACTGTTTGTTTTTCCAGCCTATTTGGATAATTACTTGCAGATTTCAAGTTCTTCAGTAACTCTTATTTTTCCAATTTCTTCACAAGTTAAGGAATGAAACTCAGCTGATTAAGCCTAGAAAATGTTCCAGTATTTCCCACCTTTTCTATTGCACAATCCAAGAAGTGTTGGAAAGAAATTGAGACATTTTCAATACCCTAAGGGGCTCCTTTTCAGTGAATCTAATCTTTCTCCCTTTCTGATTTGATGAACTACACTCTCCACTGTGAGGTGCTCCAACAAATCTTTAAAACAGATTTTTCTCACTAATTTTGCAAGGCCAGAAGTAGAAGCCAATATCCCACTGCATGGATATTTGGATATCCCACTGAATGGATATGCCATGCAACAGATTACATAGGAATTTCAAGTCCACTAAAATTTCTGAATGATTTTTCCTAGATCCACTATTATTATGACAGCTAATGAGCTATTTATGGTAACTGATCAAAAAAAACACCTGAGAGTCCATTTAGGTGTTACCTCACTGGAATACATTACAGTTTTCCTTTGATAAAAGTTATTTACAAAACAGTTGTGTTACTTGCAACACACCCCTGCAGTATAAAATATCAACTTACAGAACTAAAAACCACAGAACTTTAAATTTAAGGGGTTAATTTTTAAACAATAACTACACCTGCCATGCCTATTTGAGCTATTAGCATTTGGCTTGCAGCACACAGTGATAATTGTGATTAGAAGCAGAGCCAGGGCCTGCACTCCCCACATGCTCCAGTCTCTCACTGTCTTAGAGTGACTTTATAATGTATCCCATATTGCCTACTCTATACCCAAAAAATGAATCTTGTACTTTTCTGTACCTTTAAACTAAACCCAAGAGGGGAGAGAAAGAAAAAAACAACGAAAAAACTTTTTCAAAATAGTTCTGTACTTCAAAACCACCACTCCTCTCTATTGTTTTGCTGTGAAGAAGTAGCCACTGCTGCTCTCCAGCCAGCCCTCAGCTGTTTCTTCCAAAGGAGAGAGATGGAAAATTAAATTCCTGTGTTTTTCTAAAACTTTAGTTTCTTCTTCTTCTCTTCTAGACTTATTTGAAACACCAAAACATCAAACCCTCACTGGGAGACCTCCCACCAGCCTACGGGGGGCGGTTCCCCATGCTGACTCAAGTGCAAAAAAGAAAGCCACACCCACAAAAAATCTTCCAAATGTTCTCTCCACAATAAAAATGTTATTATTTAACAGTATTATTCTTAACCTGTATATTTGTAAAATAAATAGTTTTATTTCTTCTTCACTTTCCTCTGAAAATTTTTTTCCCAAATCTAATAATAATAAAAAAAAAACCCTACAACCTACTTTCTATCAAAAAATATTTTCCTCTACATTTGTCTCAAACCAAAACACTCACTCTGTTTGATACATACCTGTTGGTTGTTTTCTCTGGTCTTCAAACAGGTCAGCTGAACTTATGGATGTGCTTCCAGAAAGCCTTTCTAGCCGAGCCCTTGCTTCATACTGGAAAAGAATTAATAGAAAGGATTTTAGCAGTTTGCTTCCACCTTTTGAGGTCATGTCAGATAATCTGAGAGACTATAGACATTTAGAACTGAAGTGGACCATCCTAAAAGTTGTGCCCATTTCAGAATTTTCACATCACTTACCCTGAGTCTGTCACCATCTCATTTCTGAGTTACCCGAGGGTGACATTTCTCATTGCAACACCAAGGCTCCCACTGGCTGTTAGTTACCCTAGAATTGCTGATAACTATGCAGCCATTAAAAACAACTAAAAAATGTGAAATGGAGGGGAAAGCACTGCAGTTAACATCCTGCTGACCCTCCTAACCACATGACACTTTTAAGTCAACTTTTTCCAAGTTTCCTGCAAACAGTAATTATATTTTTTACATTAGTACTTCCACTGTTAACTTTCATTAAAAATCTGCAGCTCACCTCCAAAATACAGTACAGTATTACTTTGGTTTTCTTCTAGGCTGATCCAACTCCATGCAATTCACTGAATCATTTATTTACTTGGTGATGTTTTCATGTAACAAATACACATGTTTTAGCAGTGGTTTGTTGGCATCAGTTTGGGTATTTAGAACAAATTAAGCCTGATTCTATCAAAAACCAAAGTGCTGAATCATAGTCTAACAGTTTTATCAGAAGAGAGGAATGATGGAGTCTGGTCCTATGTGCAATTGCAATTCCTTAAAACTAAATTCTAAGTTATTTGGAATTTGTACATTTCTATCAAACAAATAATCTAGGGGACATAATTCTGTAAGCTCACTAATTCTACCAATTTTAACTATTCATTGCTGTCTCTCTTATTCACAAGAACACCATTTTTATAGTCAAAGACTATTTTAACATTCAAAAATACTTAATCACTGCTTCCTACTTACATCAGCCTGATCTTGCCTTCCAAAGTACATGTCTGATGAAATGGCTTTGACATTGCCAAATTTCTTCTGTGCCTCATCTGTGTTTGCAGGAGGTTCATACTCAGGCTTACGTCGAGATGCAGGCCTGGAAGGAAAAGAAACTTCCTTCACATTGTGGCACAAGGAAAGGAATCCAACAAGGAGCACTGAGGTGCTCAAACTGTATTTTACAGGTTCATGAAAAATATGGTTTAAAGTAAAAAGAACAGAGGCAGAAAACACCAACCAAGCACATAACCCTCCCCAATTTTGTATTTTCTACTTGGTTACAAAGATAAAAATACAGTTGCCATAGAGGAAAGGTATTTTTTATCATCACAATCAGACCTATTGTTTGTGTCTCCAGTACCTTCATCCTCAGAGCTGAGCACCCCAAATTTTCATTCATTTGTTAACAAGGATTCCTTTGATTCATCACACAATAAACAAAACATGTACATGCTCAGAGTAGGGAAAATACTTGAGTTTCTCCCCACATGTTTTGTTTACTTCCTCTTTTGCTGGAAGTGTTTGGGAATTCCCTCCAGTACAGAGCCTGAACAGCTCTGAGCACAACAGACCGTGCTTAAAATGGAACAAAGAAATTCAGCTTACAACAGAAATTCAGTCAGGAGATCCCTTGACTGCTGATGGAAGTTCTGGCCAAATACTCTTCTACAGACTGAAGAAAATGCCACTGCTATGACCAGGACTCAAATCACATTAGCAAACTTGGGCTTTCTAGACAAAAATCAGTTTGGTTTTCTTGGTGTACCTGTCTGAAAATCCTGTGCTTTTTGAAGTTAACAATATATCAACGTCTCTACTATTATTTTCTTTCTTCCAAAAAGCATCTGAGCTGTCATCCCATTTAGAGAAAGTGCTGCTCCTCAGATCTGAAGAATCATAGTACCTAGAATAAAGGAAGAAAGAAAAACCTATTGAAAAGTCAGAACTTTGTTACTGATTGAAAAGTGCGAATATATGTATTTGTTGTTATATAGATAATGACTGCTATAGTAAGTGTTCACTAGCAAGTGTATTTTCACCAAAATGAGAGTTGTCAGTGAATAATCTGGATTTCACAACACTGCTCTAGAAGCTTTGCACAGTTGAATCCAACAGCTCAGAACAGGAAGGAAAGCCTTTGTTTCTGGTTCTGAATAATTTTTTCAATCCAAATATTAAGAACTTGTGAGTTTTGCAGCATATTTTATTAAAATTAAATGCTAAAAATGTATTTCTTGAAAGTGAGTCAATTTAATAAGAATCTTCTCTTGCACATCAAAACTGCAGGGAAAACAGACAACAGAAAAGGAAAAAACTGAAG